>PVJL010003854.1:0-145478 GCA_004026885.1 Lyroderma lyra | reverse complement strand
AAAAATGAATTTAAAAAAAAAAAAAAAAGAAAAAAGAAAAAAGTCGCTGCTGGCTGGATCAGGTGAGTAAGGAAGGTGTTCCAATATAGTTACTTGGGTAGTGGTTAAAAACTCCCTGACACAGAGTACCCTGTGAGCTGGTGCATACTCATGATGTAAGAGCCAGGAGTTGGCAAAATGTTCAGGTCGTTTGCATCTAATTTTTTCATGCTGCCTTGTCAGCACTTCCTAATAGTAAACTTGGCTGACTGTCCAGTTGGTACAAATTCATAATGAACAATCCCTCTGATATCAGAAAAGGTTAGCAATATTGTTTTGGCTTTTGATTTGGACCAACAGACCATTCTTGATCATGGAGAATTGTCTGACTTCCATTGTGCACTTTGATGCTTTGTTTCAGGGTGAAACATGGTACACCCATGTTTCATCACTAGTGATAATATGGCCCAAAATTTCCCTCTACAAAAGATCTTGGCAAACTTTGACTTTTACTTTTCTTCATAGGTGAGCCCTTTTGGGACCATTTTTGCACACACCTTTCTCATGCCAAGATCTTCAGTTAAGATTTTCCTGTTTCTCCATCAATGTTTACTTGTTCTGCTGTGCTTCTCACACTCAGATGATAATTTTGATGTGCAATTCGATAAATTTTTGGAATGTTTTTGTCATTTGTGCTTGTTACTGGCTGCCATGACCTCTCCTCCTCAGTGACACTTTCTCTGCCCTCAGAAAAACGTTTATTCACTTGTACACTGGTGTTTTTTTTTCATAACATTATCCCCATAAACTTGGACTAACATATTCTTGATTTTACTTTCATTTTTGCCAAGTTGGACAAGAAATTTAATGTTTGTCACTTGCTCTAATTCTATCTCCAACATTCTTGCGATGGCACACAAAAACATTCAACAATAATGAACACCACTCAGCAAGGCACCGCCTCGTGTCCACATGAGCACAGCTGTGAGACACACATACACCGGGGTTAAGAAACCTTACCGAGTTGTTTGTACAGTGCAACATAAGTGCATGGTGGCAAGTTCACAAACTTACTTGTCCGACTTCATATACATTTGTTAGAACTATGTGGTTTATAATGTTGTCTAAGTCTTCCATTTTTCTATTTACCTTCTATCCGGTTGATCTATTCATTACTAAAAATGGTATGTTGAAGTCTCCAATTATTATTGTAGAATAAGCTATTTCTACCTTCATGTCTGTCAGTGTTTGCTATGTACATTTTGGGGCTATGATGGTTAGTGAATATACGTTTAAAATTGTTATATCTTCTTAATGAATTGATACTTTTGTAACTGCCCATGAACTGCATTACTTTAACATGCATTTTGCTTTAATCCAAGCTAGCTTTGTTTAGACTGACAGAACTATAACTCATTTGCATTTCCCCCCAAATCCTCCTACCTTTACACAGAACATATGTCTGCTCCTTTTAATCATTAAGCCCTTAGGACATTAGATTTTGGTCAGCGTCAAATTCACTTAAGAATAAAGCTTTAGTTCTGTAAACCATGGCAGATAAAATAATCAAATTTCGAATTAGAATAAGGTTTTAGGCGAACAAGGATAACACTTGGGCCTCAGTTTTGTTTCAACTCCAGACTCATGAAAGTAGAACAGAAGCACAAACCACATCCCTTGGAAACCTGATAGAACAACGTCACGACTGACATCAGGATCTAATGCCACGATCAATTGCTCCCTGTTAACCCTGACCAATCAGTAGAGCCCACAACCCCAGAGTAACCATATTTAATGATTTTTTTCCCTTTATGAAACCTACTAGAGGCCATCAGGGAGCCGGGTTCCTGAGAGCACTAGCTCACCTTTGTCTCTGGGCTTGGAGCCAACTCTTTAAATAAATTTTTGCTTTCTTTGCTCTAACTCCTGCTAATGTGTTTTTGTTTGTTTGTTTTGTTTGTTTGTTTGTTTGTTTGTTTGTTTGTTTTCTGACTTGGATGCATGCAGGCAAGTGGACTCTGAGTCTACAGTAACACTTTCACCAATATATATTTTTCTTTATCTCTTGTTTCAATTTTTGACTTAGAATGTCTTTTGTCAGATACCACCATAGTTACCTCAGCTCTCTTTGGTTACTATTAGTATGTAATATCTTTTTCCATCTTTCAGCTTTCAAAGTATTTATGTCTTTGTATCTAAAGTGAGTCTTATAGTTATATCTGTTTTGTTTTAATTTATTCTATTTCTACTTTTTTGAATAGAGGGTTTAATACTTTTATACGTCAAATAATTATTGTTAAGGGCTTTTTATTGTCATTGTGCTATTTGTTTCTGAACCTTGATAACTTTTGGCTCCTCATTTTTCCTATACTATTTTATTTTGTGTTTAGTTGATATTTTTGTAGTAAACTATTTTGATTACCTTCTTATTTTTTTGAATAAGTTTTTGATATTTTTGTTATGCTTAGCATACAGATAATACTTAACATCACAATCTCATTTAAATTGATACTAATTTAACTTCAATAGAGTACAAATATTCTACTCCTAAACAACTCTAGCCCTCCTTTATATTGTTGCAATCATAAATTACATCTTTATACATTTTATGCCAAATAACGTAAAATTATAATTATTTTATACATTTTTCTTTTAAATAATTTAGTGAATACAGAAGTAAAGATACAAATAAAATATACAATAATAGTGGCTTTTATATTTGCCCACACATTTACCTTTACTGGACATATTTATTTCTTCATAGGACTTCAAATTACTGTTTAGTGTCCCTTTATTTCAGCCTAAAGAAGTACCATTTCCAGTCTTGTAAAACAAGTATAATAATATTAACTCCATCAATATTTGTTTAAGTGTCCTAAATTCTCCCTGATTTTTTTTAAGTATGGTTTGCTGTATATAGAATTCTTATTGTTTTTTTTTTCTTTTCTTTTTTTTTTTTTTTGGTTTTGTTTTAGCATTTATATAGTACTGCCCTTAGCCTCCATAGTTTCTGATAAACAATAGGCTGTTAATCCTATTGCTGATCCCCTGTATGGAGTAAATTGCTTCTCTTGTGAGGCTTTTGAGATTCTCAGTTTTTGTCTTTCAATGTTGAATTATAATGTGTCTCTGTGTGAGTCTCCATGTTAATATTACTTGAGCTTTTTAAATGTTTAGACTCGTGTTTTTCTTAAATTTTGAGAAACTTTTCACCATTATTTTTCAAAGATTTTTGGGTGCTATTTTCTATCTCTTCTCCTTCTTAAAAATCCCATTATGCACATATAGGCCTATTTAACGGTATCTTATCATACTTAGGTTCTGTTCACTTTTTGTTTTCCTTTGTTCACTTCTGTACCCCAGACTCAGTAATTTCAATGTTTCTTTCTTTTTTTTCAGTTCTCTGGTTAATATTCAGAAATAAAAATACTAACAATTATGCAAAAAGCTGAAAACATTGATAAACAACAACTTGGGTGAATCTGAAGAAAATTATACTTCACGTAAAAAGCCAATCTCAAAAAGATACACACTGTATGATTTCATTTACTTAACATATTTGAAATAATATATTTATAGAGATGGAGGGCAGATTACTAGATTAGTTGTTGCCACATTAAAGATTTGAGGGAAAGATGGGGAAGTTGTAGCTACAAAGAGGTTCCATGAAACTACATATATGGTAAAACTGTGTAGAGCTACACACACACACACACACACTCACATAGATATAGTGCATTTATAACTGGTTCATTTAAATAAATTCTGTGGGTTATATAAATGTCAGATTCCTGGTTGTGACATTGTACTATAGTTATGCTACATGTTAACAGAAAGGAAAGCTGAGTGAAGAGTGCCAAGTACTTGTGTACATTTCTTTGCTGCATCTTATGGATACATATTTATTTCAAACTAAAAATTGAAAAATATTAAAAGGACAGTTTTGAATTCCTTGTATTATTTGTTTTAACAGAATACAATGGAGAAATAAAATGTCCAAAATTTCTTAAATACATTGGCTGTTAAAAATCATCAGTCATATCTGGCTAAGAATGTTATGAAATTATTAGTTATATTTACAAAAATGTAAAATCAGAGAGATAGAAATTTTATTTTTATTTTTTAGGAAACAGCTTTGTTATGCTGTTCTTTAAAAAATGATCACAAAACAAAAGAAAAAAGAAATTGGAAATTCCTTTTGATTAGCTCATCTATTCAGTTTATAAATATATTCAGTCAAGCCAGAGTGAAAAACAGTGTAATTCTTAATGGGCCTAATTAATTAAAACATATTCTTTGTGAGAAACTATGTACACATAATTCATTAGTTACAGGAACATAGAAATACGTATTATAAGGAATTGACTCATGTGATTATGAAGGCTGAGAAGTCCCAAGATCTGCAAGGTGAGTCAGCAAGCTAAAGACCCAAGAAAGCAAATAGTGTATTTCTATTCCCAAGGCTTTTAGGATGAAGACCCAAGAAGAGGCAATATTTCAGTTTGAGTTTGAAGAAAGGGAAAAGAAGTGGCCTGGTTTAAATGTAGTCAGGCAGGAGGAATTCCTTCTTACTCAGGGGAGGGTCAGCTCTTTTGTTGCATTCAGGCCTTCCAATGATTGGGTGAAGCTTACTCATATTAGGGAAGGCAATCTGCTTTACTCAACCTATGATTTGAAAGTTTATCTCATGAAAAAACACCCTTACAGGATCTCCTAAAATAACCGCGACTAAATATGTGGATACCCTGTGGCCCAAGCAATTTGACACATGAAATAAATCATCAATCACAAAAGACCAGAAATAGCAAAAGCAATCTTGAGCAAAAAGAATAAAGCTAGACTATAACTTTAAAAAATTTTACTTTTCTTATTTATATTCATAGCTTAACTGCTTTACATTTTGTACTTTGTATAAATCTTGTTTGTCTTATTCAACCTGTTTTTTAAATTTGACATTGATTGAATAACACTGATTAACACATTGATGTATGCAGCTTCAGATCTTTCAGTTTCATTATGGATGACTATTTCATTATGTTGATATACAAAAACTATTTGAACATTAGCCTGTACTCTCAAATTTTATTTTTATAAATAGTGATTGTTCTTGCTTTTATAGTATTTTTTCTTAGCTGTATAAACAAAAGTGGAATTGTTTATTATTATTATTATTATTATTATCATTTATCGAATCTCCCTACGTTTAAAGACTAATAACATAGTTTATGTGTTGAAAATATCTCCTTCCAGGTTAAGGCATCTTTCCAGCTGCAGGAAATGAAAATATCGATGTAATCATATTTATCAGTCATTTCTTTTTTGTTTTAATGTCCTATTTAATATATTTATTACAATCTTCAAAATAGAAAGATAATGCTTAGTTGTTTTTATAAAATGTAAACAGATTTTATTTTCAAATATAGGGCTTTAATATATTTTAAAATAAATGTGTTACGTGGGATTGCGATATATTTTGACTCTGTATTATTGACAAATTTTTTTTTAGTTCTATGTGGAATTGTCCAAACTTTAACTTGTCATATAAGAAGACTGAGTTTAAGTCTTCATTCCGTTTGATTGGTTGCTTTGTCAATATTTATGCTAATACCAGATTATTTTAATGGCTAAGGTTTTATAAGTCATGATATATCTGTTATATCCATATTTTCATTTGTAACATTATACACTTATGGTTTCCCTCTGTTTTCTTGATCTGTCTCAACAGAAGAAAAGTGAGGAAAGTTACTGCTTTGATTCAGAGGGTGGGTAGAAGGGAAAAGTATGTGAAGAAATGGACCACATCTCTACAAATTACACAGCATAAGTAAGAAAAGAATTGGAAAGGTTATTTCAACATACATCTTCAAAAAATTATTAATAAAAAAATATGACAAGGATGTCATAAAATTGCCATTAACAAACACGAATTGCACTGTTTATCTATAAGAACCATCTTTGGCTTAGTTGATCATCTCTATTATATATTTGCTTTCTATTTCAGCTATTTTTTAATAATTTATTTATAGTTTTCTTATTTTCTTAGGTTTAATTTATATATAATTTGCTTTTTAAATTAGATTCCTATTTCATTAATATATTATTAGCTTGTTTGTTTTTCAAATGCAATCAATCACTTAGGGGCAATAAATTTTTCTTTCTAATAAAGGATTTTTAAAGTATAAATATTACTCTAAATACTATTTTGGAAGGTATAAACACTCTATTTGTACCTTTTAAGAAGCTATTATTAAAATCATCATGTCAATTTCACTAAAAATTTGAAATGTGTAAACATCTCCATCCTCTTGACAAATAATTAAATAATCTTACCAACCATATCTAAAATTTTCCTTTCCTTTCTCTTACTAATATGTTATTGTACATGCTTCTGATTTTATCTTATAATTATCACCAATGGAAACATTTTAGTTTTATAGTGTTAACATTTATTTAAATATACAAATACATTTACAGAATTTCTTGGTCACAGACCACCCCTTTTCAATCTTTTTTGTGGGATCATTTTCTTTCTGAATTACATATAATATATATTAGAAAGAATTATGGATGACACAGTGAGTATATTTTTGTTGTTTTTTTTTTTTTTTTTTTTTGAGTATGCTGTTGTTTTAGTATCATCCTGGAGTGACGATAAAGATAATTAACTCATCTTGCATTCAATGAGATTGAATTATTTACCTGTTAGGTTTTAAATTTGTGTAAAGCAAATTAAGCATATAATATACATACCTCTTACACCTAATTTTAATATAATTATCAACCTCAAACTACTTTTTGTCATATGTTTTAAAAAGAGATGTACATTTTACCGTGGCTTGTTTAATGGATCCTAATGTTGTAGAAAACTGTTTGATGAACAGACTGAATAAATGGTTTGCAATAGATAGAAGTTCTATCTAAACACTTTTCCACGGCAATGAAGGGTATCTTGTTAGTATTAAGAATGCAAATGGAGCCCATACATTTGAGGAAGATAGACAAAACAATGTGACTCCTGACAATTTAGACTTAGACTTACTATTGGCTTCTGCTTTCCCGCTTACCTAAGCTTTAGAAGTTACACAAGTAATTGTCCTGCTACAGAAGTTCTTATGAATAACCAGCTACATTGAATTGAAAGTATTAATAAACAAAGAATTAAAATACGTGCTTTCAAAAATATGACAAAGCAAATGTAAACAGAATTCCATGAGTCTTGCATTTTACAATCCCAGTTTACTTACTCAGCATTTATGAACTATTTTGTTTGAGCATTTTGAGTCAATTGCTATCATCTACTAGACACACAATATTTATTGTCTTTTTTGTTCATAATATGACATACTAAGTTTTGTTCATGTTTGAATAATTCTCCATGTAACAGTGTTACTTCAACATTTTTGCCAATCAAATCTTTACAATTTAACTCACAATTTTAGCAATTTAGACTGCTATTTTGGTGATAATAATTTACTTTAAAATAACTTTTGTTACTCAATATGTATTTTCTATTAGTGAATTTATTCTCTGAATTTACCTCTAACCACCACTGGATATACTCAGAAGCAGTTTAAAGACTTGAACTGCAGTTTTGACTTTAACTCTGAGAGTTGATTAATTCATTACTACTAATAAAATGCCTACTTTATAAATTTAAATATCTTCTGTGAGCTAATATGAAGAGGTGAGCACATAAGAGTTCAATATGTTACATTTGTCAACATTTCCCTGCCTTTATACCCACTAATTTACAGTGGACTAATTTTATTATATCACTTATAATCCTTCTTGGGAACCCAACAAACCTCTCAGATGTCTTGTAGCAGGTGATTTTGTGCCTAGAATATAAGTGAGAAGAATTAGCTAATTGTGAAAAGCTGAAATGAGTTATCATTATTTAACCAACCTAAATATGTTGACCTTCTTTAGGATAAAAGGCTCAGGGATCCCAAAGAGCACATAACACAGTGAAGACACAGAGTGCTCCACATGTTACGTAATCCAGAATATCAAAATATGGTAAAGACCTTGGCAGGCCCAATTCCTGGACTCCGAGCAGAGTGTGGGTGCTTCCAGGTGAGGCTTCCAAGACGGAGTGACCTACAGTAAATCAGTAAATATTATCATGACTTCTGTGGTTGATGATGAGTAGAAATTCATGAGGGTGAACTGCAGTACTGTTGTACAGCTTCTTTTATTCTTTAAGTTTTCCAAGAATTAAGCATACAATTTTGTGTTGTAACAGCATATTTTCTACGTTACTTTTCATTGTGCATAGCTTGTTAAGAAAAAAATCAATTCCAAACTCTGCTGTTTTTTGGTCAAGAAACTGGGTACACGTGAATGAGGGGAGATTTTTGAGGTTTTTATTTTTCCTTCCATTTTCCTAGGCTTAAACAAAGTATTTAAAACAATTTTACTCTAAGGCTCCATCTTAGAGTAAGACTTTACCGAGGGAAACAGTTTTATTAGAGAATGAAAGAAAAAAGTCATACTTTGAATTTAAAGTGCAAATCAATAATAGGGACAGCTAAGGTATCTGGAGGGAGGGTATGAGCAGAAAATGGGAGATACTGACTTGGGGAAAGGGAGTTAAAAGAAGAATCTAAAGCCCGGGTAGCAGTTTTATGCCGTGTGAAGTTGTGCTGGCCCTTAATCCGATGTCTAGGGGAAGACAACAAAACCTCCTAAAACATGCTTTAGGGTTCATATATTCCAGGAATGGCATATACGATAGGCTGAGAGATAAAACTTTACAATTTGAGTTTTACAGTATACAAAAGCTAAAGCTGAAGATTGCATGTCTTTAGCTTCTCTGCCATCTTAATCATTCCTGCTCCTCATTCTAATCATTTCTTCTTCTACTCTTCTTCCTCCCTTTTCTTCTTCTTTAATGAATATAATCACAAAAACAGCCTCTGAAAAGACCCTGTGCCAAACAGTGTGCTAAAAGTACTTAGTCACTTTATTATTACACTTGAAGTGTCTAATCTAAAACAAATGATTCAAGAGAAAAGAAAATATTAGGTTAATCAAAACAGAACCAAATTCTATCACTGTCGGGCTAATAAAGTGTTAAATACAAAAAGAAGATTTTAATCTAGAGTAAGAGATGCATCCAGATATTTCATTTTGCCATTTTGAAAATGCTATACTGCTGCAGATAATTCAATACAATCCAAATGGAAATTCTTCCAAGAAAAGTAAATACCACTTCTTTTATCAGGTGCCAATTTTTGTTTAATGATAAACAAAATGGAAGGAATCTGTTTTAAAATTCTTGGCACACAAAAATACCTTTCTTGTTCTTTCATATTAGAATCATTCACCTACAACTAAAAGTCATTTTTAGTAAATTATAATAACATATTTTCAGAATAAGTCAGGTAATTGATTTGTTGAGACACATACTATGTGACAGACACTCTTTGAGACCTGCAGATACCAGACTGAGTAAGAAAGACAGATGCTATTCCTTCCTTCATTGGAGTTTCTAATTTGGCTAAAATGAAGATAGACAATATTCAAGTAAACAAGTTATAAATAGGATAATTTGAAGTTAACATGTATTCTGAGGAAATTACAATTGAACAAGAAAAAGGAATTGAGGACAAACTTATGGGTCTACAGGGGGAAAGACATGAGATTTTCTTAGCCCTTCCATTATCTCAATAGTGGATGGACGTATAATCATCTGGTTATCACCTAAAATTGACTGGGGAAAAGGTATGTGAGATGTTACATGATAAAGACCAGTTTGCTTTAAATTCATCCCACGGTAAATATCCTACACCAAATATTTCCAAACCGGTTATGTGATTTCAAATGTGGATATGCAAGCAAGGAAAATGCAAAGGGTGGTTGTTGTTACTTTTTTTGTTGTTGTTAATAAGATAAAAATTTTGCTGTTATTTGCAAGTTTTTCATTATAACGATAGACTTGTTATTCTAAACAGGGTATTCAGGAATAGACCAAAGGTGATATATGGTGATAGTAAAACAAAAGTTGGCTGAATACAAGGATTTTATGTCTTGGCAAGTTCAAATAAATGTTGGATTCTTGGAATACAGTCTTTCATCTGAAAACTGTGGGACAAAATGTCTTTTATAATTCAGCATGCTTTAGATTTAAGTCAGTTAACATCATTTTATTGTGTAGCATATCCAATAGAGATTGAGGAAGAATGTGATAATCAAAGATAATTATTTTTCTCTAAGTTTTAGCACAGAACTTATAAAAATATACATTTTGCTTGTATGGTTTTAGTATTTTGAAATTGCAGCCAAAAGATTTTGTATTTGTATTACCTTAAAGGAGCAAGAAATATAGAAAAACGTTTAAATTGTGAAATACTTTAATTGTATATTTCACATATGGTGTTATTATAACTGGTCTAAAAATATGACCATAGGATTGAGGGCTGAGAAGAGGAAGGAAAAAATAATAATTTAGATGATAGCTAAACAAATTTAGAGACCAGAACCTTGAACAATTTGTCTGTATGGATATTGACGCCATCGAGTTGCAGGGATAAAGAGAAATTTTGTAAAAAAAAGGTTCAAAATCCTCATAAATGTGAAAAGTGACATGTATATTGATAAATGACAGAAATTAGCAGGAAAATTTCTATTTTTAAGTAAAATATTCTTTTGGTTTGTAAAGTTGATTCTTATTTTCCTTTTAGTACTTAGAAAAATGACCCTATCTCCCATGACACAATGAAAACATGAGAAAGAAAATAGACTCCATAAATTATGTTTGTTTAGTAATTTCAATGAGTCTCAAACTCCATTTTTCCCATTTCTGAGAAAACAAAAAAGTCATAAACTTCATTGTAAGGGGTCAAGATTTGAATTTAGATTCTGGAAGCTCTCTTTTTTAATGGCAGTTTCTCTTTCTTCTCTTAAAGAAAACAATACAAAACAAAACAAAACTTTTCCATTTGAAGCTTATGCCATTCAGATTGAGTGTATACTGCTTTTCAAGAAATTATTGACTGAGATAACATGAGCTTTCAGGTCATCAAATGACATACAAGATGTAATGTCAAACTGTATAATTTCAAGGACAGAAGTAGTCATGAGGTGAAGAAGTAGTCTGCCTTGAAGGCAAACATAGTTTTCCATTTTTATACTCACCTCAGTAGGAAATAGTGAGATGTAGATTTAACATACAAATTTTTAAAGAAAGATATGGCATAATTGATTACATAAATGGCAGCTAATTTTTAATAATGTAACATATCTATGTTATATATCAATAGCTTATGTGACACATTCCAGGGAGCTATGCACTCCTCATCTATGGATTATAGGTTTGTCATAATTCTAGCTAAAATAGGCACATTCTGTTAGTAAACACCATCAGTGCATTTGTTAAGTATCTCTCATTGGTGTATTTTCAGAGATTTGACCAGAATGGATTGCAGATCTATGGGTAAATTCTTTTTTTCTTAGTATATTATATCCTCTGACTTATGTCAATATATCCTTGAAACATATCTCAGGTATCTTTTTATAATTTGTTTTAAAATACTTTATGCAGCATTTTATTCAAAAGAATAAGCATCTTTACATCCCAAGGATCATGTGGATTTGAAACATGCAAAGGAGTCATGAAATAGTACTATTAAGCATGCTGATAGCAACTATATTCCTTCTGAGGTCTTTTTATAGTGTATTTCAATCTTAATCACTTTGTTTTTGGTTTTTGTTTTATTATCCATAATTATTTGAACATCTGTATGATTACAATAAGGTATGCAATTTTTATAAAGCCATTTACACATTTTTACCTGGCAAATAATTCTCCATTGGTATTACACTAATTAGAGGCTGTAAATCAGCTTCCAGAAATATTCGCTCATCCTGTGGGTCATTGTCTACAATGACTTTTATTTGATTTTTATTTAATTCTAGTAATAAACTTATAACTCTTTATTCTAATGTATATATATATATAGGAAAATGATGAAAGTGTTATTTCACACACTATGAGCCAATTTAAATTACAGTAGTATTCTTATTTCTTTCAAACAGAAATTATCTTTGACCATTAATTACATATTCCCAGTGACTAGACAGAGAGTAGAGGCCATTGATCGATAATTATTGATTATAGTAGTTTGTGAACATAACCATCTTCCAGGTATCCAGCAAAGGTTTGTATGGACACTGACATTAAGGTAGCATATTTATCACTATTCATCAATCCCTGTAATAACAGCATGATGTTGATCCTGTCTCTGCCCAATTACAACCAGTTGCTCCACAGAGAAATCAAATTCCCTTTTTAATTTGTGTTGCTTATGCCACTTGAATAAAGACTCTATTGTTCAGAGAAGTCCTGCCCTAACAGATACTTACTGCAGTGTTCCCATAAATAACCACCCTCCTTCCCAACTTAACAATTCTGATCTTTAAAGACATTTTGTTACATGCTGTTTAGATAGTCCTTCCTGGGTGAGAGTTCAAGTGCACTCCTGGGATTGTTGACAGGTGTAATGTGCTTTTACAGTAATCCAGTTAATCAATTTTCTCAACCTAAGCAGTTGTACATAACACTTGGCTTAAGTTTTTAAAGACTAATTGACCTAATTCTTTGCATCAAGCCTAAGAGCCCCATTAGAGATTGGAAGGCCATATTTTGACTTTTCAGTCAAATTGTTACAGGTACTATGGTTTTAATCATGGGAGAGGAAAATTTAGCCTCTGTTCAAGTATTTCTGTTCTAAATTATGATCCTCTTAATTTGCTTTTGGTTTCTGTAAATTAGGATGATAGAAAAAAATTCCTGATATTTTAAAAGGGTGGTTTTAGAGTGGATCTTCCCTCTCACAGTATTGATAGCACACTTTCAACTCCTCAGTAGAAGAAATCTTGTCAATTTTTTTCCATTCCTTTCTTTAAATGGTTTGTTTTATATCAATCAGGCCCACCAGGCCCACTACTTCTTAAAATTTCTTTTTTCATTCATTTAACAAAGATGCATAAGACTCTAAGTCTGGACTTTGTCATGTACTGCATATCTGTCCACTTATCAGTTCTCTTGGATTTATTTCCCCCAAACCTATTGACAAAATTTGTACTCTATAATTTGCCCCAAAGATAAGAAGGCAACCATCTTAGCAACAAGTTCTCATTCTGTTTTTTCACTCCTTTCTTTTACTTGCTCTAAAATGTGCTTTAGCTATTATAGTTCATGGGTTTGCAAGTCAGTCTTGGACACAGTGATAATCTGAAATAACACAAAGGTCAAGTTGTCAAATCTGATTCACAGGAATCTGTGTCAAACTTAACCTGCTCTGTTTCCACCTCCCAAGTAACAGAGATGGATGTAACAGCAACATTTGAAGAGGTTCAAGACCAGTACCAACCTATTGAAAGAGCTTTCATACATAACTAGAATATTGTACAGCAAAATTCAGTCTTGCTTAAAAATATATGGGAGTGGGTTGGGGTGTAAATAGTCTTCAAATTTTTGAATAGATAAAGGGAAAAAATCATTCATTATTAGAATGAATAATTCTAATTTTGTGTTCCAAGATCTCTAAGTACCACCAGAAATGCTTTTTTCTTTAATTTAATTTTTTCTTAGTAAGGATTAAATGTGTGTGTATGTGCTTCTTGCATTTTTATAGATAAATTATTTTATATTGAAGTAAAGAGCAATGTATATTATATCTATGTAGGAGACACAGTCTGACCACAGGAAAGACTTCAATATGTTAACATAAATTGTGCTAATATTCTCTAAAAAGGGGAAGGAGACCAGCAGTTTACTTATCAATAGGTTAAACATATATACATATGTTTTCTCATTTACTTTTCATAAGTATCATAAGAGTAGTTGTTATTATTCTCATTACTTTTGAAATTTAGATTAAGAAATTGATCTGATGAGGTAAACTACTAATCAAAGGACAAATTTACTAAGCAGAAGGCTAGAATGTTAATCAAGTTGTTATGACCCATGCCATTTTTATCACATGATACTGAGAAATTAAAGAACGAATCCAAGAGGAAAGAAGAATAAACATATCAAAACTATTAAAAAACTTAAATTTTAATATGAAAAACCAGGCATCCTTTAAATTTCAATCTGAATATAAACTGAAAGTATTGAAATGTTTTCATAAATAATCTATATTTTTTCAAAATTATATCAAAACCGATATTTCATAGTATATGTGGTTTGAACTTTTTAAATGATAAGAACAGCAATCAGAAAGATAACTATTCTCTCTAAAGTTGAGATGGCACTACGAGAATCACACTAACAAGTAATTTTGTACAATCAGTGACGTATGTTTACTTTACATGCATTCAACTTTGTGATATGCCCTGCTCATTTCGAAACTTTTTACCCACACTTATAATAATGTGAAGAATGTTCATTCTATTTTATTTTTTCAGGCCATATAAAAAATTTTTATGTGAATGTTCAAAATGGCAACCATTGTGATTCCACACTGCACTCAAAAATCTCATATTTTCTAATGAAGATGCCAAATTAAACTGCAGGATCAATTTTCAGTTTATTCATAATTACAGAATGTCGTTCTGTTTTGAAAATTCTTAGCTTTAGTGTAAGCACTAGTGGAAAAGAATTATATAGATGAAAAGATTCATTTATGGATCTTGTGTTGGAGTATTGATCCAACATCTTCCAGGGAGAGTCACAAATCCCCATAATGTCCCTCTGTGAACAATTTTGTATTTGATGTTCAGATTTAACTGACAGATGTGTAAAATCACAAATAATTGAATGACTCCCTACTGACTTCGCAGCTGTACAATAGAAACTAGAAAGTGTGAATTACTGCAGAGACAGTCAGCAAGAAGCCACACATCACCCATATGCATGAGTAAAGCATTCATTTGTAAATATGAGCTGGATTTACACACACAATGCAACTTTTTTTTCATGAAATGTAATATTTAAGATATAATCTTCAGCTTAGAAAACTGGTCATAAACATTTTAGTGGTTATGCTAAGACTATTATATAATTGAATGGACAGCATCAAATTAACAAAAATACGCTTTTTTCAGCCCTTTTAGATTTTATTTTCTTAATTGCCAATGCTTCTTTATTGTATTCATTTGAAATTAAATGGTGTATGACTTTTGTTTGAATTATACGAAGAATTTATTTTGTGTATGTTTTTAAATTCTTATTTATTCAAAATTGTAAATCACCAATAATAACTGAAATGACTACAGAATTAAGTTGGGTCGAAAAAACCTTATAATTTCTTTATGATTTAAGTGAAATTGTACATAACCATTACTTTTTCTATCCTTTGGGTTATATCTGAAATTGGCAAATAGGGTTGTTCCCCATTGTATTTACTTTGGGAGAAAAAGTAGAAGCAAATTACACTGTTTTTTCTAGTACATCATAGGTGAGCTAGGTAGAATCTGTTTCTTGCTTTAACAAGAGTATTTTATATTACAATAGTATTCACAAAAACTATTTAAAAAGACTCTCCCCCCCCCAAAAAAAAAAGAAAATAAAAATTAATTATTTCTGCTTGCAAAAAAAAAAAACTCTCCCACATCCTACATGTCTTAAGAAGGCAGACGTTTTTATTTTTTATAGCTCAAGGAATGTCCAGATAGCCAAAATGAGGTTCCTGACAATTTTCTTCAATCTATTGCTCTGTAAAACCATGAAGTCTATAAACTGTGGTGGAGACTGCTAGTTGTCTACCTCAAGTTCCTTTATCCTCTTCTAAGACCACATTTTTAAAGAAGGCAAATGACTAGCCATTGTAAAGACAAGATTTCCCAGCCTCCCTCAATGGGAAAGTGTGGCCATACGACCAAATTCATGGGATCCTTAAAACACTTTGTTATGACACAAGGCCCTTTTACTTTTCCAACTTATTTTCTAGGATACAGATGACATAAGAGAATCCCTAGCAGCCATCCTAGACACACACTCAGCAATGTCAGGATGATGAACCAGAAGGATCTTGTATTCCTGAGCATTGGAAGCTCCAATTTCAGCTTCCTTCTACCAACTTCTACCCTTCTTCATTTATATGAGAGAGAAATAAGCTTCTTTTTTGTTAAAACTTATTTTGGTCTTCACTATTTCTTGCATCCAAGTTTAACTCTAAATCAATTTCTAAGCCTTCAATATGTGAAGGTGACCCTGAGTTTATACCTGTGCTTTGAAACAAATCTGAGACATTAAACTCAGTCACTCACTCATTCATTTAGTAATGATTTCAGTCCTGACTTATGCCTTAAACAGCTCTTCTAGGGATAAAATGGTGAACAATCCAGATGAGTATGCTCATGATTTTTCATAATGGTGTGGGGAGAAAAGAAATGATATGCAACTGTTAAAAAGGATTTTATGTAATAATAGAATAAATATGGAAAGGTAGAAAGAAATAGTGCCACTTAAGCTAAAGTCTGCATGATGAAAAGGAGCCATTGAAATGGAAATATTAGAAAAACATTATACTAATTATATTGTACAGCAAATGCAAATTTGAGACAAGAATTAACTTTCTCTGTTCAAAGAACATATAAGACTTGGAATAATTTTGAAAAATTAGGGAAATTTATCAAAATGAATTTACTATGGTATTTTGGTTTACAAATTAAATATATTGACTACTCTCCCACACAAAAATAAATTGAAATCCAGTAAACACATAGGAAAATGAACCACTACATAAAAGCCCTGAATACAATGGGTATCATCTGTTGGCCAAAGACTTTGATGAATGTATACATAACAGAAAGTAGATGCATTCATGCTGGAAGTCCATAGGAAAAATTGACATTGTTTCCCTGAATAACCCATGTAGTGACCAAAATCAAAGTTCCTAAGTAGGAAAGGTAGAAAAATTTTACTAGAGCAAATATCAGACACATCTGTCACAGAGTCAATAATTGAAAAACACCAACAATATAGACAACTGGTTCAAGTTATTTAAAGGACCCAATTATTATACACCAGTGAAAATATTAATGAAGAAACAAGCCACATGGGCTTCAATTGGTCCTACTGGAAAATAAATAACCTAATCAGGGTAGTGATCTATAACGGTCTTTCATAAAACTTTGCTGCTTTCTCTTTTTTTAAAAAAAATAGCCCCTGTCTTCTAACGTTCCTGGATACTCCTTCTGGTTCTGTGCCTAGTTATGTGCCTGACCAGCAGATGTAAACATAGGTCCTGTCCCACTCCACAATCTAAAAGTAGAGCATTCCTGTGACATCTATAAACTGAAAAAGCAATTATTATACCTTAGCACACAAGTTGCTGAAGGTTGCACAACATAAATTAAGGCGCAGACGCTCACAGATACATTTCAAAGCTATGGAAGCTTTATGTTGAGATGCTGGATGTAGTTTCCAGGGAAGGAGCTTATGGTGACCCTCTCACTACTTGGGGTGCATGCTACCTCTGTAATGCTTCCTGCAAAACAGATGCTTAACGTTATTTTTACTTTTCATTTTTTTATTTTGTATAATCAAAAGTTCTCTTTAGATTGCTTTTCGTTAGCGAAAACAAGTACTAATATTGGTCTTTTGTAAAAGCAAAGTTTGTAAGGCAAACTTTTGATACATGGGGGATACCTGTAACTACTACTGACACCATCCAACCACTAAGGAGTAACAGGGAGGATGAACTGCAACTCAAGTATTCCATCATCAGTTTCCTGGGTATGACATTTACCTAAAGATTCAATGCCTAACTGTCCACAGTATATATTGCAGACAGACATAAGGATAATAAAATAGCATCCAATCTAGCTGTGATGTATTTCAAACATGTATACTACATTTTCAGCAGTTATTTACCCTAAAGCTAAAACCAGAAAGATATTCTCTGCAAAAATAAACGTTTATCTAAATATTGATAAAAGTTCTTTTTGCTTTTGATAGGAAAATCATCAGAAGAGACTTGTCTTGCCCCTATCTATGACTTTAAAGAAAATCATTTTCATTATTGAGGTGTGAAAAAGGGCCACGTATTTATGATTCCCTTAGACTGGTATAACTCTTTTCCATTTAAAATTCTGGAAAACAAGTTCAGCTGACATAATATATACATGCATACTGTGCAATAGGAGGATGATTTCTATACAGAAAATAGCTTAGGGTAAAACTAAATTAGAATTTCTGTCTTCATATCCAATCCCCCAGCTTAAAACTTTAAAGAAACCTCCTAAGGAAATTTCGGGTTTGAATACCTGATACAGCTTTTCTAAATAATTCCCTAGGGTAGAGAAGAAAAGAGAAAATCCACTTCATCTCCATCTTTTATAACCTTGAAGGATCAACTCAACTCATCATATAAATGTGGACATTACTGTCATACTCTAACCAACTTTAACTACTTGTATATCCAGTTAACCCCAAATCAAATAAATGAATTTTAAAACATTCCAGATTATTATAGCCCTCTGATACCTATAGCAGTAACAAAGACAAACATTGTCTAGATAAATATGATTTTGATGCAGGCCTTTTAAAATTCCCAAATAATAGGATCAGAGGTAGAAAGAGCAAAATTAGACTTCAAGTTCTTCTGATATTAGAACTATAATGTAAATGAGATAAAAAAATGCATACATATAAAAATATAGTAATTGATATTTTGAGCAATAGAAATCAAAATGACTAGGCAAATCTGAAAGAGAAATGAGAAAACATGAAGATTATAATTCAATGGATTAAGTGAACAGCAGATTAATCAAAGCTGGAAAATTGATTAATTGGAATATAGATATTGACAAATCATTGGGAAAGCAACACATAAAGAGAAAAGATATAGGACTAAATATTAGTTAAGAGACATAGAGAAGAGACAATGCTAAGTATCAGTCTGATGATTGGGTGCCTCCCCTGGAGAGCAGTCTTTGGTTGAGCATCAACAAGGCCATTGTATAATATATCATTTTGTATAATATATCTGTCCATTCTTCTATTTTTTCTTTTGAACTAATGATGAAACTAAGAGGCAGAGTACATATTTAATATCAGCACACATTCATAATTACAAAAATGTCAACTAGCAGTAGAAAGAAACATCCTTAAATTAATAAAATGTAAAGGAGCACAAACTAAGACTGTAGTGAAGGCATTACCTCCAAAACTAGAAATGGCCTAAAGATACCTACCATAACTGACTCTATAGAACAATATATTGAGGCACTAGCAAGAAGAATAAGAATGAGAACAGAAAAATAAATAGATTGCAAAGATATATAAACTATCATTATTTGCATATTCTATTTGTTCCACTAGTAAAGCCAAGAAACTCTAATAGAAAATAGGGACAAGATAATTCAGCAAGTTTTTGGGTTTAAGATCAATGTAATAGTGACAACATGGATGGACCTAGTGTGTGTTATGATAAGTAAAATAAATTGGTTCAAGAAAGACAAATATCACGTGATTTCATTTATATGTGAAACCTAAAAGCAAAACACACAAAATGAGACAGAAACAAACTCATAAATACAGGGAACAAACTGATAGTTGCCAAAGGTAGGGGGCTTTGGGGTCAGGGGAAGGTGGGCAGAAAAGGAAAAAGGGTATTAAGAGGAATTAATTTCCAATTATAAGACAAGTCACCTGGGAATGTAATGTACAACATAAGGAATATCGTGATATCATAATAACTATGTATGGTGACAGATGGTTACTAGTCATACTCTGGTGATCACTTCATAAGATATACAGAGATTTTGAATCACTGTGTTGTACACCTTAAAATAATATAATATTGTATGTCAACTATAATTAAAATGAAAAAAATATATATTTAAAAAGCAAAAACAAATCAATATAACAAAGATAATTACATTCCCATACAAGAACTATAACATAAATTATAAAATAATTTAAAATAGAAAATATTTGTTATACATGAAAATAAATTAAGCATTTTGATACAAACACAGAAAAGCTCTAAATAAACTGAGCTATATACCATATTCATGGGTAGGAAGAAAATATCAATGATATATATTCTCCTGAAATAAACCTATGAATCCAGTTTATTCCAAAATATGTATTTATTGCAACAGAACAGAATTAAAGAAGACATTACTAAAGAATAACTAGATTGTATGACATACTCTATTAAATACCAACATGTCTCATAATTGCAAATTGCACAATGTGTTAATGCAGACGGTTTGTAATATTTTCAGGAATGCAAATTGGCAATGTAAAATATATAGAAAAGCACATGGATATTACATTAAATGAAAAATTTGGAAATATGAATTATTAATGGTTCAGAAATTCAAATGTCAAATGTCAACAATATTCTACAAATTGAAATCACAAGCAGTAATTATAATAAACTAAAAATAATACAGATATCTAGATAAAACTACAGGAGTTCTGAGATTAGGAAACATACTTCTAAATAGCAGAGCGTTCAAGAAGAAGTTACATTGGAAATTAAAACCATTTTAAAATAAATGACAAATCTTTGAAATGCAGCTTAATAAATACTTAGAAATATTCTCACATCTAATGTACGTATTATGTATTAGAAAGACAGAAAATCACTGTGTTAAAAATAATGTGACTCAAAAATTCAAAATAAACTAAAAATAGTAAAAATAAACTATTGTCCAATATAGCAAACAATAACGTAACTGAAATTAAATAAACATAAACAAATATTTTAAATAAATTATTTTCAAACAAAAAATAATTGGCAATTTGTAAGAAGGTTGCTCAGAACTTGATAATAAAAGACACATCTTACCAATACCAGGGATGAAAATGAGACATTAGGTGAAAAGTAAAATGTAACTATACTATTAACTACTTTTATTAATAAAATAAAACTTAACTTTAAATAGAAAATAATAAAAGATGAAAAAGAAAGTATATAAAATGTTATAACTATAATGACATGAAATTATGTTTGTTCAACTATAAAACAATTAATAAATAAACTATAAACATTTCTATTAATGAAAGAACAGCAACATTAAAAATATTTACTACAGAGAAAATTCCAAGTTCACTAATTTACCCTGGACATTGTAAAAATACTGAGAGAAAAGCAAGATACCTATCCTATTAAACTCTCAAAGAGTATAGAAAAATAGGGGGTATGTTACCAATCATTTTAGGAGGCTTATATAACCAATAACTGATATGACAGCAGAAGACTGAAGACTATAGGCAACTCTAATTCAAGGACATAAATAGAGCTTAATCAAAATTTTAGCAAACTGGAAAAAATACATCATAGCTGGTTGAATACCACTAATAATGTATTGATTTTTATATTACAAAATCAATTATTGCAATACATCTCAGATAAAGAATGGAAAAAAATGTTACGTTTGTCACATGAAATGCACAAAGGCTTTTGGTTAACTGCAATATATATTCATGATTAAAAATACTCCTAGCAAATTAGAAATAAAAGTGAGTTTCTCAAACTGAGGATAGTTATCTCCAAAAGCCAACAACAAACTACATTAATTGTAAAATGAGTCTTTACTTTGAGATCAGGAAAAAAACAAAGCTGCTCATCAATGACATTTCTATTTGGCGATGACATTTCTATTCTACAGGTTTTAATCACGGTCTCAAATGTTTATAATATTTATACATATGTACAAATGTGTATATTTATATATGTGTGTATATGTGTGTGTGTGTGTGTGTGTGTGTGTGTGTACACATGCATATGTGGCAAATAACAGCATTTACTCGTGGCTTATTTTTGCTTTATAAACATGAACTTGTCTATTATATATCCTTCACTTGCTTCTTTCTCTCAAACATATATCTGTGGGATACAATCATGTTGTGTGTAGCTACATTTCACCTAGTTCCTTTGGTATAAAGTATTTTATATATATAAATTTATTTTTCCATGCTATTGTTGATGGAAATTTGAGTTACAGTTTGGGGATTTTATAAACAGTGCTGTTGCAAACAGTTCTTTCATCTTGGTGTATATGTGCAACATAGCTAAGTTTATTTAGGGTACCTATCTTGAATTGGAATTGCTGCATCATATCATATTGGATTATCAACATTGCCAAACTGTTTTCCAAAGACACTGGGCCGTTTTATACTCTCTTCAGCCAAGTAGGAGAGTTTCATTACATGGTATAATTCACAACATTTGTTATACTTAGGTTTTTAAAAATTATATCAGCTTTGAATCCTGTTTGCAGTATTTGTCAGCCACTGACCAGCTCTTTTTTTGAAGTTTCTATTGAAGGCTTTTTCTCATTTTTATTTTTCTGTTCTTATTAATTTGAATTGTATCTTGTATGCTTATATACACATATGTATGTATGGAGAGGTTGGGTATATGCGTACAGGTATATGTGGAGAAGTTGAAAACACAACATACATGTATATAAAGTTTCAATACCTTCTGTTTGTTGGGTTTTTTTAAACTCTTGGTAATGTCTTTTGATGAACAAAACCTTAACTTTCATATAATTAAGTTTATAAATATTTTTCTTTTTGGTTTATGCTTCCTATGTTGTTTTAAAAAACCCTTCTCAATTCCAAATAAGTTCATGATAATATTAGTTATTTTAACTGCTTAAAAGCCTTTTTTTGTAATTCACATTTATGTCTTTAATAGGCCTGGCATTCATTTCTGGAAATGATATGGTATAAGACATCAATTTCATGTTTAGGTTCATATAAAATTACTATTTACATTTATTTTAAAAAAGCCCTTTTTCCCCTGATTATCTATCCTAATATATCTTTTACTTATTGAAAGTCCATACAAGTATGCTTCTATTGGAGGTTCTCTTTTCGGTTCCAATGTCTGCTTTATAATACCTGCACCAATTACGTATTATGTTAATTATTTTAATGTATGAAAAGTCATGATAACTTGTCAATTATCTACTTCCACTGTTTTGTTCAGAAATACTTTGCTTATGCTTGTCTTTTTAAATATCTATGTAAATAATATATAAATATTAATTGTATTACTACATATGAATAAATTTGTCAAAAAAGTATTTTAAGATACGATTGGGATTACATGGAATCTACATACAAATGCAGGGAGAATTTTAAAAGCTTTATGAGATGGAATTGTCAACAACTGTGAACAGTCCGAAATTTTATTCTACATAGTAATAAACTATCAAGTTAGACTGCCAAAGTTTCACAAATGCTGGTCTTGAAAACATATGTGTTTTACTAAACAATAAGCCCAACCAGACTTTGTTCAAGAAGGAGA
This sequence comes from Lyroderma lyra, assembly GCA_004026885.1. Taxonomy (NCBI): domain Eukaryota; kingdom Metazoa; phylum Chordata; class Mammalia; order Chiroptera; family Megadermatidae; genus Lyroderma; species Lyroderma lyra. Next base: position 122,271 of record PVJL010003854.1, on the reverse strand, counting down.
CATTATTTATTACACTAGACAATAAACAAACTTTTTCTTTGCTCAGGAGGAAAATATTCCATTTCTGTTTCCCAAGGCTGTTTATAACACAAACATCCTTGAAAAGATATTTCAGAAATGAGGCTGTGACTGCATGAAAAACATGCAGAAACATAAGAAATCAATGAAGAATTAGATTTCAAAAGGAATCTCCCTATCCATGATCCTAACATAACTCAGTTTTTATTTTTTTTATTTTTAATTTAATGTATCAACAGGAGACATGACCAATATGAATATGATCTAGCTCATGGTTCCATTGCATTTTTTGTTAGTCTTATCTATCTCGGTTTCTCTCCACTCTTAACTGGTGGTTCCCTAGGGACCCAAGCTTGTGGGGCTTAGAAATTAATCACAAATATTTAGTAAGTGCATTACATTTGTATTCCTGATACAAGCAGAAAAAGAATAAACCATGATTCTTAAGCTTTTAGTTGGATGGAGTTTAAACATAGATGCTTTTGTTAGGTTGATAAATATTTTTAGATACTGTTCCTTTGGAAGAAAAATCTAAATATATATATACACATTTTCTTATGTATAGTTTATAAAGATTCATAGATCTTTATAACATTCACAGATCTGCTCTGTTTAAGAGCCAGTGCTTTAAAGTTTGTGATTAAGAGCCAGTGCTTGCCAGTACTTTAAAGTTTCAAACTACTCAAAGATGCAAAACATGCTTTTAAAGCTATTAACAGCACTAAACAACAATAGTGTGCAGTACATGCAAAATACCAGAGGAGTAGCATAACAAGTAATGACTAGTGGTTCAGAGAAATAAAAGGTCAGAAAAATGTTAGACACTGAGGAATGGTCTATGAGACCTGCATGGCAACTAAGATAGAGGAAAGTACAAAAAAAAATTGAGAGATTTTCTAAATAAAAACAGCAGATAGAGTAAAGGCAGGAAATCATAAAAAAATTAACTGTTTTAGCAAATGGCGATGAGACCATGTGGGAGGCCAATATTTAATGACTAATAATGTGGAAGGATTGATCATGAAGAGGTAAGAGCACTGCAGAAAAATACTCAATGTATTCAAGAATCTGTATTCAAGAGAAGGTCAAGAACATTTTTAGTGAAAAAGGTGTTATGTAAATTAAGCCTTCAAGTAGAACTCTGGAAGACAAAGACAAGTGGCTAAAGCATTGTAGGTAGAGGGTCCAGCAGGGAGGCAAAAATCCGTCATGAATGGGGATTTAGAAGCAGTTTGATCATGTTGGAGTATAAAGCATGCACCAATCTGGTGGTAGCAACAAAGAGGACTAGGATGTTACAGAGGTACTTCTATATCCATTATTGCATTTAGAGTTTATTTTATGAAAAATGCTGACATATGTAGAGAAGAAAATAAAAAGCACAGTGTTCATCCCAACTGAAATAAAAGTGTTGAGGAAGATGCACTGAATACCTGCATGTTGATTTGCTTTACACTCCCGTCTCACTAAGAAAAAAAAGTTAGGTGATGGAAAGAGAAGTCACATTAGGTGGTGAACTTACTATACAACAAGTTTACAATGCACTGTAGAATTGTATGCCTGAAACCTATGTAATCCTTGCTAACAGATGTCACCCCAATAAGTCTAACAATAAAAATGAATTTAAAAAAGAAAAAAGAAAAAAAGTTAGGCTCCTGAGCCACTTCTTTGCTCAAGCCCACTCCTACCTCTTTGGAGTGTACTTTCTCCTCAATAAACTATCTTTTTCTTTCACCAAAAAAAAAAAAAAGTTATAGAGTGGGATATAAAGTTAAAATATAAAATTGATTAAGCATAAGGACAGAATTCAATATTTATATCATAAATTCTCACATGTCGGCAAAGTATAAGAGGGTAAGTTAGTTCTGAGTTTCTTAGAAACAGAAGAATAAAAAGCTAGTAAATTAAGTTCATAAAATATATAGAAATGTATTTTTGTATTCATAAAATATGTGTAAGATTTTTAAGATAGCACACTAATTTTAGGAATCCAGACACAGTAGTGACTATGAATACATTAATAAAATTTTCAGCATTGTTGCTTGTATGCCTTTTTAATGGCAAAGTTAGGTTTGGTAAATAAGTCTGTGAGAGACTAAGATTCTATAATGTCATCTATGTAGATACAGAATTAAAGGAAGGTAGAAATTTATGAGTCTACTGTACAATCGGAAATGTGAGTTGATGACATTTTTATAAACATGGTATCTTAGCTATGACTTTTAAAAATGGTTACAGCCTCAAATTTATATTTAGAACATTTAAAAATAATTATTTAAATATATAATTTTATTGCACTGATATTAAATATATTTTTAACTAAACTTATTACAAGGTGTCTGTCAAATGGTACTATTTAGATTACTGGAAATTTTAATTCCCTTATTGATTTATATGTTCTTTTTTGATAGTGACCAAAATATTTTGAAAATTATTAGTTTAATTAAAAATAATGGGAACTGTCAAACATACTTTACACACAGTTATTTTAATTAAAGGCATACTGGAACAGTTTGGAATGACGAGTTAAGAGAGCAACAAGCCAGTTTAGAAAGGGAGCAGTCAAAGATCTCATTACCTTTTTTTTTTTATATAAGGATGCTTGCTTTGGGGACCATTGGATACACACATGGCTGGTACTCTCCTTTATTATAGTCATAAAGAGGAACTGAAGCTCATAAAAAGTAGCTGGCAGATTTGTAAAAGATATAACAGCTTGTCACAGAGGTTTCTACAGAGCCATCTAAGGAAAATATCTCTTCCAAAACATAGCTAGGAGCTATTTATGTTAGAACTGCCTACTCTGTCATAGTAAACTGAGTATTTCAAGGCTGTCAAGGGGGAACCTGTTCTCTTTGACTTTTCACTCAGCAATGTATGTATGAAGTATGAGAATTCAATACTTGTAGAGTAATAGCAAAAGTCAAATGATAAATATTTTCACAAGATATTTAATTTTGTAAATTTATTAATTGTCATCTATTTTATAGCAGTCCTAGGCTTACATATGGCAGAAGAGACAGCCACCTCCATGTTGAAATTTGAGAGGTATTTAACTCTCTTTGCTACTAATACAACCCTGTTTGTCTGGAATATTCACACTATTTAATTTGACCTTTAATTTTAATGACCAGAAGGACCATTTAAATGTTTTAATGTCTGCAAAAAATCCAGCCATATATGCCTCTATTTTTCATATTTTCATATTATATGGCTGGATACTTTCCAGACAGACCTCGTATACATATTCACACATACACGTGTATGTGTGTGTGTGTGTGTGTGTGTGTGTGTGTGCATCACCAGCTGATAATAAATTCACTAAAATTAGTTTTTTAAAAGATTTATATCAAGACACAAATCAACCCTTTTGAGGGGTATGAAGTAGTAAAAACAGTTGTCAAGAGGTGTTTTCAAAAATTATCAGTTCGTTTACTCAACCACAGTATCTTGGGAGAACGAGGTCAGAAAATGTAGAAGAGATACAGATAACTCCAAGTATGTGTCAGGGCTAAAGAACTCAAAAAGAAGAAAGTCAGACAGAGACAGAGAGACACTGAGAGAGGCAGAGACAGGGACTGATTGGAAAGTTTACAAAGTGAGCTTAGTTGTGAGAAAATGTGGTAACTGCCATAATCTCCCAGATGTATTAAATGGTGGTTTAAAACACACAGTGTATCTCTTGAAAAATGTCACAAGGTTGCTCATCAACTTCTATGATTCATCAAAAATCTAAGTTTCTTCCAACTCTGTACTACATCATTCACAGGTCATTAGCTAGGGTTATAATGACATCTGAATCTGAAAATGACTACCATTGTAACACCTCCAAAATGCACTTGGGCCTTGTGGCCACAGGAGGACTTCCAGAGCATAAGTCCAGTCTTAAAAATCCAAGGGAAAAATTAAATTTGTAGAGCTGACCTCCTCACCAATGTTACCACTTCCCACACTTATCTAGGGAGAGAAACAAAGGATGAAGAGACAAATTTACCTTACATGCAGGACTGGTGATAGACTAGCTCCCATCAATTAGGAAGTATAAACACTGTTGCTCACTTAATTGGTCCGAAGAAGTGAACAATGGGACTCAAGATCATGTATGTTTAAAGAAAATCTCTTTTCGTGAAAATTATAAGTAGGAGAAAGACATTTCTCTTAATAACTATGGTTACTACTTTAAGTACAATAATATATCTTTGCAAGGTATTAAAGTGTTATGAACTATTATTTTATTTTTGTAAGAAATTAAGGAATTATAATAAATTTAAACCGTGAACAGAGGACATACATTTAACAAAATAAGTCTAATTCATGTGAGCATAGAATCTATTAGCTAAGCCTTTTCTTGCTTTGTTATTTTTCACTAGCTACAGAGTTCAGATCATTTGTTACCTTAAAGTGGAAGGCTCCAGAGACAACTTCTTATGAATACTTCTTGAAAGATCTTTGAGGTCAAAAAAGTGATTTAACCTTAGAGATCAGCCTCAAATTCTATGGAGTGCAGAAAAAGAAAAATATAATTTAATTTCTAGGACATTCAACAGCTAGGGATTTCAACAGCTATAGGCCAACACATGATTTGTGCTGTAATAACCAGTCAAGACAGCCAAATATTTTTTGAACTATGTTTAAAAGAACTTCATACAAAACCTTGAAATATGCTTGGTAGCTTCTTCGTAGTAATGATGGCACACACACACACATACACACACACACGTACTCACATAAATAATTACTCAAAATTTGAAAAAAAATGATATGTGGATATATGGATGTTCAGGCTATGAAGCACGTGTTTAGCAAACATTAGAAAGGTATCAGAGTTATATTTACACAATTCTTATTAGTTCTTGTTGCTGGACAGATCTTGATGTTATTTTTTATTTACAAGATAAATATTATTTTAGCTCAAATGGACATTTTTACACTATACATATATATATTCACAGACTATTGCTTAATTTCTGTTGGCTGACCCCTAAATATTGCCCTGCATATAAATTATACTTGAATGATGCACCAAGAAATGTTCAATTTGATTCCAAATAGTAAAAGGGAAAGATGTGTTTACTTCAATGCCTATATGTTTTGGCTTTTAGTAACAATTATGCACATAAATGCTTCAGTTTTGTACACATAAAAATAAAGTTGGAATAAAATATTTCTTCAAAAAAATTACACATGTCTGCTTGCTTGGAGCTAGACAATATGTCAATATTCAATTTTCTCTACATAAGAAGATTAATACTTAACTCTTTTATTATTTTTGTGATCACATACTGAGGCAAAATTTCTGCTACTAAGTGGCTATGACTAAGACAAGAGTCAATGATTTATGAAGCTCTGGAGTCTTTAAGTGTCTCAACTGTAAATAAGAAAATCAGAAGATTTCAAAGGGTTTTATATCAGCTTTTAAGCTACAAAAATATAAAATGTCTTTCCTCAGTGGCTACTTTAATTGAAACTCCTACATTTAAAATACCTTATATTTAGGGCATTATGGAACAGAATTTGTAAAATAGTATATTAGATGATGTGGAAGATCTTTTCAAGCTCAAATTCTATTTTGCCTGTTATTTACAAAGCAGATACATATTTAATGGCATGATGTTGATAATAATCATCAAAAGAGTTTTAGCAAATATCCATATGTAAACAAGAACAAACATTTAAAATATGCTAATTACCACATTAGTTGTCCGGTTGTATAGAAAACACTAATAGTTCTTATTCAGTAGAGGATAAAAGAGAGTTGTGGAATGCAATGTACAAGTCCCCTGGCATTAAGTGTAATGAATGCCAATTAAAAAATAAAAACAAAATAAAACAAACTAATAAAACTGGGAGTGCCAGGAAGATAGGAAAAAGGAAAAGCAGATGGTCGAGCACACCAAATTTCAAAATGTAACATTACACCTGTGATTGCACATGCCCTTTAAATACCTCCCAATAACTACATGTTTGTATATTGTTTGTTTGTTCGTTAAATGGAAGATTAATAACTCTCAACCCAGGAAACATATGGGTAAGAAATTAAATTTTTAAAAAATAGGGTGTTCATGAAACATAATATTATGAGTACCAGATTAGGTAAAATAATAGAATATATCCCTTGCAATTGGAGAGCCCCAAATGTATACTATGGTCACGTTTGCTAAACAAGATTCTAGATACTTCTAAGGTAAAACTTAATCCACTGCACAATATATTTGCATGCGTCATTATCATATACTATAAAATCTGCAAAGGGTATCTAAGTACTGGGTTCACAGGTAATTTCCAACACATGAGGGTTTGCTTTTCTTTTTAATTTTTGTTTTAGCGTTGATAAATGTTTAGTATAAGGCATTTTTGTTGCCTCACCAAATTCTTGCCTATGGAGTTTGTAAGCATGCATCTTCACAAGCTTGTGGGACAATAGAAGTGATTTTTGAGCTCCTCCTTTCCCATATGTTCTCAACAGAAACAGCTTGGAATTTTTTAGAGCAATGACAGACAGATAATTTTGGAGTGGAGGAAATGGGTCTCCATATAAAGATATGTATGTTTTATTGCACATACCATAATAGTGTTAGGAGACACTGAGGAGAAATTCCCATCCCAATGACCCCATTAAGAGTACTGACATGACTCCAGACGTTCAAAATAAAATGTTTGAAATGCTTTATTCGAAATCTTTAAATATGCTTGATAGCTTTTTCTTATAGCTATTATGGATATGGATATGTATGCCCACATGAATATGATGTGTGCATGCATGTATGAACACACACACACACACACATATATATACATACACACACACACACACACACACACACACATATATATATATATACACACATATGAGTATACTCATATTCATGTACTAATTTGAGTAATGATTCAAAAGTTTAAAGGGAAATGACATATTAATACATAAAGATCCACAGCCAGCAGACAAGTTAATTGGTAAGAGTAGTTCATATACAGTTCATGTTAATTCCATCTGCAAGTATCTTCTAAAGGTTCTTTTATTAACTTACATCACTTCTTTCAAACTGTTCCATTCTTAAGAATTTACTATATAGTGTAAATTCCCAAAAGATTTGAAGAAATTGAAGAAAATTACTGATGGACAACAATAGTTTTGTGGGAATCAAAATTCTAAAAGACAGCTTAATTTTTTTAAATTTTAAAAATAGAGTGATGTTTACAAAAGTATATTATATAATCATCATAAGTGCTTACTGTAACAAAAAGGGGTCTGTACAAAACTAAATAAATAAATAACAGAAAAACTAAAATCATTAAATATTTATAATAGATTCATAGAAATCGATAGATAAGATATAACTATAAATATATTTTCTCTAAAATTCAAAGCTAATGATACCATGTTGGAAAACATAACATAGATTTCTACTCTGTTTTATTTAAAGAGAAATTCTATTTAAAATCCTGTAACATTGTTTCACATCAACTTTATTCAATTTAATTGTCACTTTCACTCTTACTTAGGTAACTTAATTTTCCTTAATCCAGTTAACATTTTGGCTCATTTAAATATTTTAGGTATAATAAAAAGGGATGAAGAATAACATGATTGTTTTTATCCTATGAAAGAAAACATTGAATTATAACTGTATTCTTTATCTCAGAACTAGAAATGTAAATAAAAGTATTTTTTTACCTCTAATCTGTTACAATTATACCAGCATTGTCTTTTCATCATTTTACATGAAAAGCTTGTTTTCTGTGAAAATTATAACAAAATTTTTATAAATATGATGTATTTTTATCTTAAAATACATACATTTCTTCCTAGTGGTCAAAATCATTTTATTTTTTTAAACCATAAAATATTATAAGACCGGTAGGAATGGCAATTTAGTTTAGGATTAATCTGTGATTTCTTAGGAAAAAAATGCTTTTCTTCATGAACTTATGGGGTGAAATTGATAACTGTGGATAGATCTCTGTTTTATGTTAAAAAGTAATGTGACATATCTTGACAGGCAAGGGGAGTTAGGATGATAGGTAATGCATTACCTATTTCTGAAAAATAAATTCAATTTAAAATTATCTGTGCTGCTTTTCTTCTGACTTGAAAAAATTAAAAAAACATTAACAAGATTTTAAAAATTATTTTTGACCCTCCAAAATTTAGTTTTGTTGTCCACTTTTTAAATGTTTTTTAAAATACAGTTTTTATTTATTATATGACATTCCCTTAATAATATCTTTAATATCATCAGTTATTCAAGAGGTTCTATTTATTTATTTATTAATTTATTATTATTATTATTTTTTTAATGTGGGTATTTCCCTGGCTGGGAATCGAACCCAGACCTCAGCATTGACAGCGCCAAAGCCTTAGCCACTACACCACCAGGGAAGTCCCAAGAGGTTCTATTTAAAGGGCTCTCTCCTTTGAGGAAAGAATATCTCATGCCAATAAATTGGTATGAACAATATGCAAATAGTAGTGTTGTATTTTATAATCTACTCTCATATTACTTATTATATCAATGCTTTGCCATATCTATATATAATTTTCTACTTGCATTTTAATTTCATTGTAAAGTTTTAAAATCACTTTTCATCTCATCTTTGTTTTATATAATGACCAATTACTGAAAACTGATAAGGTAGGCATTGCCATTCCTATTTTAAAAATGGAAGTGCTTATCTACCAGTATGTGCAAAGCATTGCAATATGAAAGTTAAAAGCACAATTCAGCTAATATTAATATAACGTTAAAGACGATATAGAAATTATATTTAATTAATCAAATTGTTACACAGCAATGCCCCTCCATAAAACCTTGACTAATTGTGTAAAGGCAGGAAGAAATATTAGAGCAGTGAAGCAGATGCATGTGGCTGTGCTGAGAATAGGGCTAGATGTTTTTGGTCGTGGCAATAAAAGGGTAAATGTTCTGAATCTACAGGTCCTTTCTCATAAATATTAAGCTCAACAGAGCCTTCTCAAATGCTTTGGGTACCGTCACGTTACCTAGGGTAAACATGAACTTACATACACGCACACACACACACAGACACACACAGACACACACACACACACACACACACACACACACACACATATTCCCATATGCACACTTCATTTCACATATCTACCACTCTGTGGCCTGCTACGTAGCTAGCACGTGTTGATGTTCTGAATGGGAATGGCCAGTATAAATGTTTGAATACTGACTTCACTGCTATTGAACAGAACTTCTTGCCATGTCTAAACTATACCTCATTACTGTCAGGACAGGTCTCCTAACCAACTGATGCCTCTCCCCATTTTCCATTTACATAAAATATGCTGTAATTATATCTTTTGGGAAAAAAACGTATATTCATGTATAAAACAATGACGACACATATATAAAGCATACAAGTTAAAAAGTTTTGATGTCCGTATACATGCATGAAACAATTAGCACAATCAAGATAACTGCCATCACCCCAGAAGTATACTTGGGTGTGAGGAAACTGCTCCAAGCTTTTGCAAACTAGGTGCACAGTCAGTCCCTGCTCAGTTTGACATTCAAACCTCTAAGGGCTGAAGAACTCCTTTTATTGCGTGAATACAACTTGCATCATGTTCAGTGATTACAGAAAGGAAAGGAAATAAACAGAATTTAGGAAATTCTGAATTAGAATATATGTAAGACATTGATGGCATTTTGAACAAGAAATAATAAATTACTACCACTACTAATAAAATATATAATAAAATCCAAGTGAATCACAAAGTCTTCTAGAAATAATAAATTTAAAAAATAATAATTATTCTATTCAGTATGTAAATTGAAGAAAACTCTGGTGACTTTTGAGATATTGTTGGTTGTGAGAATCAAGCAGAAAAAGATACCATGAAGAGTAAAATCGTTGATTTGGAGATTGTTATGAAGATAATGACAATCGGATTGACATATGCAGACCTATTATGTGATTATTATTCCTCAAGGGAAACAAATAAATTCAATGAAAAAGAGGCAATGCTGTCATGAGTAACACAACTATTTATCTTGTTTTATGCAAGATTAATTAGAAAAGACAAATAATGATAAAAATCTGAATTCTAAGGTTAAATAGAAAATCTTACAAACTACCGCGAGGAAAGAAGTTATGTAAAAAGGAAAATAAATCAGACTTTCATTTGAGCATGTCAGTAGCATGAGTAAAGTTGGAGTTCAGGGTGAGGGCATGTGTATAGAAAAGAACTGTGACTCAATCATTCCATACATACTAATACTTAAACTGACAAGTAAGAAAGAGAATAGAGATTTTTTTTAGTCCAAAATCCAGTGATAATTACACCCTTACCTTAAGTGAGAAAAATATTGTAGATATGATTGAAACCAAATAATAATTGTGGGATTGAAACTTAAAGATGGGCATGTAAAAACAATTGTGAAATAATTTTATAACTATAGATGAAAGATGATAGACTGCAAATACATATTTTAAATTCTAAATAAGTCTTGAGATTAAGAAGATAAAAAGTATATGGGAAATTCTCTTAATCTGGTTAGGGGTCAGAAAATTAATCCTGCCTAGTGCTTGTTTTTGCAAATAAAGCCACATCCAGTAATTTATGTATTATTTATGGCCCCTTTTGCATTACAACAGCAGATATAAGTCGTGGTGACAGTGACTGTATGTCCCCAAAAAGTTGAAAAATTTACTATTTTGCTCTTTATGAAAAAAAAAATCCAACCATAATCATCAACTAAAAATACTATTTTCTCAGCAAAACCTTGAGATTTTTAGGCAGAGGATGATGGGTAATATCATTTCAACAACTATTGATGGGAATAGGGACAGTAGAGAAGTGCAAGTATTCTAATGGACACATTTTAAATGACTGTCACATTGAAAGAAATAGTGAATCCTACATAGAAGGAAACAAAGTATCTTTAAAATAGTACTATTTTGTTTTCAAATATTAATAGGAAATTATTTATTGATACTATATACACAATACTGAGAGGTCTGTTACAGAAGACAGCTTAATAAGAGAAAGACATAAAGAAGTTTTTGAATATGGATTCCTCATGTATACATGGGAGATACCCAGGGAAAAAAGAGTAAATTTCTAAGTGGGTAAGGATTCAAGCTTAAATATAATTTAAATCTGGAAAGAGGAGAGAGGATATAGACCTTTTAAGAAAGAGTAAATGACTTTTAGGGAAGATTATAAATGAGTCTTTAGAAGAATAAATGGGAATTATGACAGTTGGTGACGACGTTTGTCTGGGTGTAGTTCAAATTTCTGGTCTCCTCTCCTCTTCCCTGGGCAATGAATCTACTGGGTAGAGGAGTTATGACAATGAAGTTCCTTTCGAAAGACATGTTTTTAGGCAGATAGGGGGAGTTCAGAGAAAGCCTCTCCCTGCATTTACAGTTTTTTCAAGTATTTACAGCTCAAAATAATCAATATATTAATACCAAAGTGGCATATTTTGGGGTTGTATGTTCTGAATTGCTACAGTTATATTTTGGAGTGGCATCTTCTACTACCCTTCAATACAGAGAAAGATAAACATTAATTTCATGAAAAATACACAGACATTACACATTAGAAAAAAAGCATAATGAATAGCAAATAAAAATAAATGAAATGGTAAATAAGGAGAAGAATGTATAGGAAATTAAATTTACATCAAGTGATGAGTTTAAATTATCAATTATAACAATTCTTACAAAAGGTACAAAAAAATAATCTCTGTCTTTAAAATATACTCTCAGACTAGATTAAAAAACCAAAGTCATGGGAGTTCCCTGGTGGTGTAGTGACTTAAGGCTTCGGCGCTGGTGCTGTCAGCGCTGTGGCCTGAGTTCAATTCCCAGCCAGGGAGCTACCCACATACTAGAAAGCAAACAAAACAAAACAAAACAAAACAAAACAAAAAAACAAAAACCAAAGTCTGCCACTATGCTATTAACAAGAAAACATAAGCAAATTAACTAATTAATGCTAAAAAATATGAATGACAAATAAATGACAAGCAAAGTACAACAGAAGAATAAGCAAAACTGTGGTAACAAGTTGATCCACTATTTCAATGGTTCAACACAATAGAAGGTCATCTTATACCTACATACTATTTCTTTTTTAATTATTTTTTTCATTTACAGTTGACATTAAATGTTATTTTATAGTAGTTTCAGGTGTACAGCAAAGCGGTTAGACATTTATATGATTTATGCAGTGATCTCCTGTTGGTCCAGTACCCACCCGGCACTACACACAGTTGTTGTAACGTTATGGACTACATTGTCTATGCTGTACTTTACAACCCTGTGATAATTTTGGAACTATCAGTTTGTATTTCTTAATCCCTTCACCTTTTCCACCCAGCTCCCCAATCCCCTCTCTCTCTTTATTTCTCAGTGTGTGATCATTTCTCCTTGCCATTATTTGATTTCAGCTAAAAGCAGAGGGAAGACCTTGGCAGACCTCTTCTGGGAGTCTTCTAGGGACCCTGCCAAGAAATAACATGCATTTCCCTGGAAATCTTAGTCATATGGTCACACCTAACCGCACAGAAGAAAATACACAGTGAAGGAAATTTTGTAATCCAACCTAACATCTCCTACTTTATGGAAAGTTTTTGAGGATCTCATGCCTGTACAAAATTCTTTCTGAGATAGACATTTGGGGATCAGAGCTGAATTCTGTTGACAGGAGGTATGGAGAAGATTATTTTCAGTTCCTGGGTAATAATGACAATAGTTTACTATACTATGTTTTAGAAATTATTTAAATTTATTTTATAAATGATAATGTGTTAGAAATTGAGGTGCAAATAGCTTAAGTATAATAGAAATTAATGTAGCTAGTAAATGGCAATAATAAGATTTGAACCCAAAAATCTGATTCTAGAGACTGTTACTAGTCACTGTGTTATAAAATGCCAACTATCTTTACAGATCATTCTTGTAGACACTAAGGTAGAGAGAATTATGGTCTGCTAAATATCTACACAATAATCTCTAGAACTTGAGTATATGTATTAATATCTGACATGATCAGAGGGACATTGCCGTTGTGATTAATAAAAAATCTTGAAATGGGAAGATTATTCTGAACTATGTGGGTACACCTAATGTATTCATGTACTGTCCTTTTATAAAAGAGAAGCAGGAACATGAGGGACAGAGATGGAGATGTGAAAACTGAAGCTAAATTGATAGGGTTATCCAGGTGGGCCCAAACTAATCACAGGCACAGAGAACTTTCTCCAGCTGGAGGCAGACAAGATACAGCCAAACTGGAAGGTGGAAAAAATCCAAGAGAAAAGAGCCATGTGCAAGGACCAGAAAGAGACATTCCAGAGCAGAAAGGTTCCCTCTGATGCTGACAACCAGCAAGATAATGGGGGCCTTAGTAATACTATTTCAAGGAACTGGATTTTGCCATCAACCTGAAGTAATTCGAAATCACTCTTTTCAGTCTCCTGATATGACCCCCGTAAATCAACATTGATACTTTGAGTGTTCATCCTTACAAGACATTGAACCAAAAAACCAGCAGAGCCAATGAGCCAACCAGATCTTCTGACTTACAGAACTGGGAGATAATTAATATGTCTTGTTATAGGCCTCTAAGTATGTGTTAATTTGTTACAGCAGCAATAGCAAACTGTGCAGTATAATTTATAGAAAAGAATAGGGTCCTTATCACAAAGGAACAGCATGTTAAAACTGAAGAAAGGTGGTGTGGGTATGCAAAATTCTTGTGTGTGTACGCACCCTTGTGCATGCATGTATACAAATAAGATGCAAATAAGTGGTTACTACTGGGAAGCTCAAACAGAATATTTTAAATAACAACAAAGGGAGTAAAATTAATAATGCTCAAAAGTTTGGGTAAGAACAATAGTATGACAATTATTAAACTGACCCTTGATAAATAATAATCCTGAAATATAGGATGATGTAGTAATTGATGGACATCAGAAGTTTTCATATGAACAAATGTCTTCCATAATTTTTTCTTTTAACCTCAGGTTCTACAAGACCATAGTGGGTTATGTAAGTAAATCAAAGCTGCTATTCTTCAGATGGAAATGACAAGTATGTGTTTGCATAATGCCAAAATATGAAAATGACATCCTGAAGTGAGAAAAACAAAAAATAAGTAAGTTATCTTTGTACTTAACTCTAATTTTCAGAAAACACTACTTTTCCAAAAACTATATTTGGAATTTAATATTTATTTGTATTCAAAATACACACATACTTATAATTATATTTTTAGCTAGAATTATAGGGCTTATATTCAATGCAATTATTTAATTTTATATTATTTCTTAAGTTTCGTTGGTTTCAAAATCATTCCTCCATTGGCCTTTCTTTTTAGTTTTTAGGCTTCTGCTCTTCCTTGATATTACACCCCCATGCTTCAAATACCAACTTCCACAGCAATGACCATCATACTGTTCATTGCCAGTTACTATACGCCCTAAAAATCTCAATTTCAATTGTTTCTTATTCCAATCTCTATATTCTTTTTTAGCTCATTCCTTCTCCTATGCTTCAAACCACAGCTGACATGTATTCTATTCACTTTGTAATCTGACCACACTTAGGCCTTCACTATACTATTTCACTTAGTTTATGTAAGTAGCTAATTGTCATCACAAACTTTACAGGCCCCACAATTTATCTCCCTTACAACTCCCTCCAGTTACTCTGTCCAGAAATTGGAACTTTATCTTAGATGTTTTTTTTTTTAATTTCTCATCCATTGTTATTTCTTGTTGGCTTTGATTGCAAAATATATACAGATAATGAGAATTCTCTCTATCTCCATTGATACTACCCATCATTTTTTATCTGGATTTCTGAAATTGCCTTCCACCTACTCCTCCTGCTTCTGCCTTGGCTCTTAAGTATTCTATTCTTAACACAGGATACATAGTGTCCCTGGGAACGTAGAGCCAGATCAGGATAATCCTCTACTGTAAATGTACCCATGTCTGCATTACTTCTCTTATCTCCCAGTGTAAAAGCCATTGTAATAAAATAATTTTAAAAGTCTATCTGTTCTGCCTTTAGCATATTCTTAGACCTGATCTGCTAGAATTTTCTTTTCCTTTATCATGCCCCAGTCATCCTTCCCTCCTGGCTGCATCTTGGACATTTGCCGTTCTTTGTTCCTACTTTTTCCACTTTTGGAAATGCAAGCCCTGAGGATTGAACAACTCATGACCTCATTTCCTTGGAATCTTTGCAAAATGTCACATTCTCAGTGAGGCCAGCAGTAGTTCTCTGGTAGAAACTAGCAAACTCACTTACATACCTATCGCTGAACACTCTTCTTACCATTTTGATTTTTCCTGAATATCACTTATTACCATCAAATATAGTATATATTTATTAAGGGGCTGTCTTTCCCAACTAGATTAGCTCCATGGTAGTGGGAGTTCTGTTTATTTAATTCACTTCTACACACACACAAAGACACACAAGAAATACAAATGAAATATATAGCTAGTAAAAGTAGAATGAAGCAACACTAAGCTCTATATGTACTAATATGGAACGCAAAAGATATATTGGCAGCAAGTGGGAAAATTCATAAAAATATCCCTATATGCTACTATTTGAGTAATAAAATAGTATTTATGGGTACAGTATTTTGTTTATTCTATAGTATCTCTAGATGCAAGCGGAAAGAATGATGATAGGGAGGGATACAGTGACTCTGGATGAGTAGAATGAAGGAATGTCTTTTATTGTACTTTCAATCTATTTTTTATTTGTTTGATTCAAATATATATGTTACATATCCATAAATAGATTACTCAGAATAGTAAAACTAATAAAACTTACTATTAATATACTAAATAAGGCTAAAACATGGGTGAATCTGTAAACCTGTCAACTAACACACAAGTATTTTAAAAGTTTTAAAAGTTGAGGTAGCCATTCAAGCAAATCATGAAGATGTAAATTATGTTTCTATTTTAGTAGCGCATAACATGAAGTTGAAGAGGCAAGATAAAGTATTTTTTTTTGAAAATTTAAATGACTCATATGAATTTACAATTTTCACCCAGAAATACCTCCTATGAATAGTTTATGAATGGGTAGGTCTAGGTTATATGAGATATGAAATTCTATTTGAGTATTCAAGGTATTCATAATCTAAATGGTGAGAATACTATATTACCACATCCTTTCTATCAAGCACGGGGATTCAGTTTAATTGTTATATAAGGTACATAAGGTTGACCAAGCTGCTTGTGAAAAAGGGTTAAAAGACTTATCATTGACAATTGCGTAGAAAAGTTGAAGCAGAGCACATGGAATCTCTTGAGCTGAATAGTTAGTCCACTGAGAGGTGCACTTGGGCCAGACATCTTTTCGAGAGGAGCATTCCAGTTTGGAATACCATGCCCTGTCCTAGCATCTTAAATGTATAAACTATCCCCAATTTAGGTAAGAAATGCTTTATTTTCTTTTTATCAAGGAGTATGACAAAAGAAGTCAGGCCTTGTGATATAACTCAGCTACAGAGATTTCGTATAAATCTTGTTGATATCAGCCATAAATCTGGCTACTACTCTAAAATCCCATTCAGTGCAGGTAAACAGTTCTGTACCAGGCCCCATGGGATAGGAAGGGTGATTCAGAGCCTTCCCACCCAAGGACCTTCTGATTCATCTTCACTCCATGGCCAGCTCACAAATTCTTATGAAAATAGAATATGACCTGTCTATTAAATATGAGAAGAATACATATGCTGATTCAGTTCAGACACTTTCCTTTAAATGTGAATTAACCTTAAACTATAATTACTTGGACTTTAATGGGACTTTAAACATCTGCTTACAGATCTTAAGAAAATTGCAGAATTCAAGAGGTCATAAAACATAAAACCTGTCACACCAAAGCCATGATCCGACACCTGGAGTGATCTGACCTGTTCCTCCAAAGACTGCATGCATAACTCAATTTAGGCTAAGACAATGACTCAAAAGCAGTATAAATATTTAGATACTTCAGATAATCCTTCCTGGACAGTCATAAATACTCCAGGGCTAATACTATAATGCCTGGGCAAAGAATTAATGCTTGTCTGCTTCACAATAAAAACCCAGGCTATCTGATCAGCAAAATTTCCATAAAGTGTCCCATAGCTCGAAGATCACACACGGTTTTATAACCACCTACTAAGGGCGGAATTACTGAAAGCTTGTGTCCCTCACAGCTCCAGGAAGGATGCAGTGTAGGCAACAGAGAATGGGGCAAAAAATGTCACTGACTGCTGGGGTTTTGGTCAATATCAAAGTTTTCCAGAAGATAAGCTCAGGTAGTACCCAAGAGGGAGCAAGGAAGGGCTTACCATTCATAGAAGAAAATCAGTCCTGGAGGCAGAGAATATCACCTTGACTCAAGATGACGTCTCTAGCTATCTAGGGTTGATACTTCCTTTTGTGGGCACACAAGTTGGGTGTTATAGGAGTGTGTAGTGAAGTATGGATGTATCAGCTAGCTCTTTGATAGAAAGGGATGCCACCAGGGCATAGCAATTATTACAGAGCAAAAGTCAGTATTATTGATGACCCATGAGTCTATGTAAAGATGTATTTCAGTCAATCTCAAGGTGGCATGTTTTATATTCAAGAGACACATCTGATTTTCAGCCTATCATGAAGAATATCCAGAGCTATGTGCAACCAGGTACTTAACATTATTATGACAGATCACTGAAACATTTCACTAGATATCCTATATTGAAAGTGGGTTTTATCGATGAATAATGCTATCTGATCAGGTGACAAGTTTCATAGACAAGGTTCTTTTGTACCAGTAGTTTAGATAATATAGTGAGTGGTAGTGGATCTGTGACTCATGAATAGGTTGCCACCTTTTCTTGAAACTGACGAAGGCCTTAGGAACCTGGGCCTTGGTTCCCTTAGTAGGATATATCATTTTTATTTCCCAATAAATGATGTTGGAGCCTCAGGGCTTTGAATTTCCTCCTAATCTAAGGCCCAACCATCTTTAATCACTGCAATGTGAGCAATCTTCTCAGTGGGAGTCACCACCAGAACATCTTCAATGCACAGAAACCTTTTGACACCTACCAGGGACTCACATTGCGCTAAAACACGTCTGACCAACTGATGAAGTATTACAGAATAATTCCAATAGCTTTGTGAAAGGAGTGCACAGCTGTATTACAGTCCTTGCCTCACGGAAGCCAATTGATCCTGAATGTTTTTTGGAGGAAAGCAAAAAAGAAAATGTTGGCAATTGCAAGGCTTCATACCAGGTACCATAATGACATCAGCCAAATGCAGCAGTAGTTATCTTCCTGTTTCAACTTTCATATTCCACAGGCATTATCCAACCATTAGTGATGTCCACTGTTAGTGGAAGAGTTTTACACAGAACCCCTACTTTTATTAAACCTTTTATGAGGAGACTAAGTATAATACTTCTCTTATTTTAACTGTATAATCTTGGAAAGCTTGGTCAGTATAGTGGGTGCATGGCACAGCATTACAAATATAGTTATGGGACCTGTCAGCAGGAGTTCCTGGTATCCAACTAGCAGGTCTGCGTGCTTGCACTGAACTTACATGCCCCAGAATGTTCATATCAAACACAACACTTATCAACTGATCATCATCACAATCTAATCAAATAGTTCAGTGCCCATCCCCCCCCAATAATTATAGTCACTGTCTCCTGGCAAAAAGTAAAACCATTTCATAATGCTGAAAAGGGGGGATTTGTTTATCAAGGAAATAACAGCTATCTGAGCTTCCTTTCCAAGCAGTATCACCTGGCAAACCCACAACCCTGTTTTTTTCCTGGTGTGCATACGTCAGAGAATACATAATCAGCAACCCAGCTGGGAGTAAACGGGAAGTGGGCTTTATCCCTAGTCTTCATTTTACTTGAATGGACACACTGCCATGTATGAACAGGGTTATAATGGAGCTTGAGCAGCTTTTCCTCCTGAAGGGACATCACAGGTTGCCATGCAAGGCTTTCCACTGCACTGTTTGCTAGAGAGTTTTGTTTTGTTTTGTTTTTGTTTGGTTTGTTTGTTTTTTTCCCCATTTCTTAGAATTTAGAACTTATTCAAAGTGATGAGAAGAAGGCAGAGGATAAAGATATAAGAGAACATACTACCCTTGGTGGCCCATGATAATTAGGTTTCTATTGCTGCCCTAGGGAATTACTACCAACTTAGTGGCTTACAACAATATTTATTTATCACCTCATAGTTTTTGACAGTCAGATGTCTAGAAACAGAGCAATTCACCTACTTCCCCTGCTCAGGATATTACAAGAGTGAAAGTGAAGTGTCAAAAGGGCTGTAGCTTCCTTCTTGTCTAGTGATGAATCATCTTTCAGGATCATTTGGGTTATTGGGTGGCTTCAGTTGTTAACGTTTTGTTGGCTGTCAGCCTGTACCTGACTTTGCTTCTAGTGGTGCTAACACACTGTCATGGGAGAACCCCTCATTACTTTAGGGTTGCTTTGATCAGCACACGGCTTCTCCTTCATTCAGGTGTAGGTATTTTAATGTAGCCAAATGACCTGCTCTATAGCCTAAGGCAGTCAGTGGGACTGAAGAAGCCTGATTTAAAACCTTTTCTGCTTCTGAAAAATTGTAGCCCTGAGACTGTAGCATGGAGCTCTATTTTCGGATGAATTCTCCTACAAGATACGCACAGAGATAATTAAACTATTGCCTCTTTCCTCCAAAATCCCCTTCCGATTGCTACCTCATGATGCTGAACTGGAATCCTGCAGACCTTTTGTGTGTGCATATGTGTGACTCTCTGTCAAGGTCTGTGTAGCAGAAATAGATGATGACTAGAAGTAAAGAAGAGAGGACAAGGGAGGCCACCTCCCTTGTTGCTTTGTGTTTCTGTCAATGTTGCCATAGCAATAACCTTTCAAGGTAGATATGGCATTTGGTCCCAAGCTTCAGCTTCCTACTGCTCTGCCAGAACCATCTTCACAATATCCCTTCAGAGGTACTTGGCACCAGCCGACATCCTCTCGGGTTCTAGACATAGGGTCACCGGGCTCTTTTTCCATGGTTTTAGGTCTGGCAATGCCAATGTGCTTCCTTTGTTTCTCCAGCGCTAGGGTTATCTGAAGCTACTTCAGTGCTCCTTTCAGTGTTCCTTTTTTTCTGTCAGTCCTCTGATATGTTTAAGCAATTACCCATATAATACAATATAGCATTAAATTATCTTTGTTAGATAATCAGTGTGGTTTCTGCTTCTCTGACCTTACCCTCCTTAACTTACAATGGAGGGATAGGGTGGTGCAGCGATTGGCTGGAGGCCCTGCTACCTTCTACCCCAACGTCAGTGCAAGTAGGTGATGTCAGGGGTGGGCTGGCTGTCCACCCAGGGTTTGTCTTTACTCAGTCACAATCAAGTTTATCGCTTGCCTAAAAAAAAAAAAGGTGTTTCATTTGCTTGTTTTTTAATTGACTTCATTGGGGTGACGTTGATTAGTAAAATTACATAGGTTCCAAGTGTACCTATACATTGTCTATGTGTTGCATTTTGTGTTCACCACCCACAGTTTCCTTCTATCATCATGTATTTGACATCCCCTCTCTCCTACCCTTACCCTCAGGTGACCATTAAACTATTGACTGTGTCCATGAGTGTTTGTTTTGTTGTGCTTTAATAGTATCATAATACCTTCAAAATCAAGTGTGCTATAGATTTTTAACATATAGTCAAATACCAAACAAAAAGTGTTTCATAACTAGCACTGCTTCTGATACTTCATTATGGTATCATTTTCATTATGAATAGACACATTGCCAAATGACAAATTTATACTTAACTGAAGTGTGATTATCATATAGATTATTTAGATAATTTAAGTTTTTCAGATGTGCAATTGTTCATTAATAAATAACTTCACATTTTAAAAATATTCAGATAAAAAACTAAAGGAGTCAAATATTTAATTAGAAAAGCAGTTTTTAAACTTAAAAAAAGATTTTGTTAGTAATATTCAAATTTTCATGCAAAAGTTGCATTTATCGATACTTTCCCAAGTCTTTTATATTCCACTAAGTACATAAAGCGTTTATTATTGCAGAAAGTAATTTATCTGTTTAAATGCCTCTTACTGACACTATTTCTAAAATAATCATATGAGTAGTTTTGGGTAAAGCTCTTCCAAGAGCAATTATAATACTGAACATTTAATCATTTGGAAAGACATTTTATTTTAAAGCGATGTGTAGGATGCAAGCATGGCCTTTCAGCTGTGATTAACCATGGTGTAAATTTTAAGCAATAAAATTTAATTATGTTATAGTAATGCAAAATAATGTAATTGAACACACATATGAAGGTATTCATATTATGAGAAAATCAAAGTTATTTAGAGCAATCTGTTATATTATAGACATTAGAAATAAGAATGAAAATTTAAATTGTTTCTTTAGCATGCAAGGCAGATATATAAGTAATTGTAATGAGCTTGGATGAAATGCTACTTGGAATTTTTTACTTATAAGAAAATAAATACTATATACATATGCATGCACACAAACAGGAAGATAAAATTTATTTTTCCTAATCGATTATATTTCCTGTCACACTTTTGAATACAGATCTCAAAAAACTCGAGTCCTCCACCACTAATATGAATCAGGACGACTAGAGCTTAGCTTCTTACTGCCTAAGAAAAGAAACACACACGCATACACACACACACACACACACACACACGCATACACACATGCACACACACGCATACACACATGCAAACACACACATACACATGCACATGTGTGCACAAAAAGTAAACACCTGAGAATTGGTGCCCAGTCATACATCCGAGAGCGTCAGCCAGCGTCATGCACACAGTCTCCCTGCTGTTAGACCACAACTCCTGCTTGTTTTTGGCCTGCTCATTTACTCTGTCTTTGCTGGTTTTCCTATACTAGCAAGATTCTGTCGTCTTCTTGCCAATAAAAATAGATACCCAATTGAGATATCTTGGTCTAAGGATTTTTTAGAACTTAGAATCCCATCTATATAAACCTGGAACACAAGTCTACTTTTCTGATACAATATCGGATGATAATCACTCCATCCACCCAGCCCCATAATTATGTGCTGATCTTTACATTAATTTAATGAGAGTTCCTAAAAGTCATTAATTAAAGGGACTTAAGGTTTAAGTCTCTTTAGAGAAAAGGAAAAATGGCAAGAAAAATACTATGTGTTCAGAGTGCCCAAATAATTGCTTGCCTGGCCTTTGTTAGCATCAAGTCAGGTGGGAGGACAGTTATGTTTTCTTTCCCCTGAGTCTATTTAACTGATTGAATTTATCTTAAATATTGTTTTTATAAATAAAAAAAATAAAATGACCCACTCGAAGATCTGTTTATTTAATTTTGCCCATTGGTCATATGAAGTGTTACTTAGAAATTGATCTTTGAATTTTGATGAAGTCTCTCTCCCCTGCATACTCTGAAGAGCAAATGTGCATGCAGGTGTTTATTTCAGGAGGAAACAAAATAATACGGATTCTGTTTGCTAAAATGTACATAAGTACAAGCATCCAGCAAAGCCTCAACCATTTCTGAATAGTATTAACACTCTTAGTCACAGCCCCCCATACTATACTGCACCTTAGAAAATCCATATTCAGTCTTCAAACCACAACTTGGAATTTGTTGTTTTGTCTCCGATTCATTTCTCAGTTCCTGAACCTGGTATCTGCCGTGCAAAGTCACACTATTATAATACCTTTCCTCGATTGGATCATTTTTTTCTTTTGAATGTCTGTCCGTTACCATTTTATTAGTCCCAATCAAGCACACCTCCATTCCCCAATCTCAGCCCTGGCTCAGGATCTTCGGTCTACAAACAGGTGGGAAATATAATTAAACCCAAAATCTCCCAACCCAGAAATCCTCTCTATCAAGTTAAAAGACAAAGAAAGCAGTTGCATTCTTGAATAAGCATTAAACCAGAATGTGATATACATCACAGGCAATCCACTAAGAAACCCATTACATACACATTCTCAAAATAAGTAATAACCAGTCCTCAAGTAGGAGGACTTGACAGCAAGCATCAATGGTCACACATGATTTACCCTCACTTTACCTGGTAATAAGGGTCATCATCTGTGTTAGCTCAGTGACTTTATTCAGAGGAACAACTTTTCTTATCTTAATGACAGGAGGTAGTTTTGCAATTTAAAGCAAGATGTCCACTGTAATTAGGCTCCTACCTTCACATAGAAAGTGGAAAAGAGGGGTGCTATCTTAATGATTACATTTTAAAGAGATGGTTCTCAAGATGTTCAAAAAGAGATCCCTGCATCCTAAAACTGAAGAAGAGGCTTATTTTCCTTTATGAGAAAAGTATATACATTTTGCAGAAAAAGAACTTACATTTACAGTTGTTCTAAAGTAAATATGCTAAGAAAATGAAGGTAGGACTGAGTTGGGGATGTGGACTCCTTTATTTCTTCTTTTCCTATTTGAATTTACTCTTACAGAGTCATTACCAAGGCCATGGGTGGCTTACACAAGGGCAGTAAATTCATAGGATCCTCAAAGATTTTCTGAATAAATATTCAGAAAAAGGACTTTATTTTCAATAATTAGCTCACTAGTAACTAATGATCTAATACAAAAAGTGGTCAGAGGGATAAAAATGCTCTTCTGTACCTTATAGAATATTGTGCAAAATTTCATTGTGAATATCTAACCTGCAGGATGGAAAAGAAGGGCGGTATAATCTTAGAAAGTTTCCCTGAAAAACATTTCATAATTTTCCCCTCTCTCAAAAGAAAACCACATTATCTTACTATAGGAATCAGAAGCAAAGACATTTTATTTTGAAGTGCGTCTTTCACACATAAATATATTGGATAGCATAATTTGTCCAGAAAAACACCAATAAATATATTACTAAATTTAAAATCTCTAAGAAAGAGAGGGTTCTTGACCCAGGAATAACTAGTCTTCTCCTCTCTCTGACTGGTCTAGTGCTAATTGGACCAGTAAAATAGAAGCCTAATTTATATCCAAGAGTTTTAGGACTATTTGGAAACAGGTTTGATGTTTAAAGAAACAAATGCTAGGGATGATTTTAAAAAGGAGGAAGAATATTATAATATGCTTGGTACTTGCCTAATTTATAAAACATGAATAAATGGAGGTTTAGCAACAACCAAGAGAACTTTATTGTATCTAGCTCTTGCTCTATCCTAAGGCTTCCTTCTCTTGCTTATGGGACATTTTTCCTGTATCTTATTCCAAGTTCATTTATACCTTAGGGCCTATACACATTTTGTTCCCAGTAAGTAATGTTCCCATTCACGTCATTTAGGCTTTTGGTCAAATGTTAGCTCCTCACAAGGCCATCCTTGCTGACTATCTAAGTAGCCTTTCTACCACACCCCAATACACTGACTACTTGCCCTGTATTTTTGTCCACAGTACTTATTTTTAAATTTATTTTATTTTTCCAATTAAAATATAGGATGCCTGACAGCAGAAACTTTATATGTTTTGTTCACAAAGTGTCTGGGAAATATTTCTCAGAACAAAGCCAGAGAATTAAAACATACTCAAAAAAACTTGAAAGCATAGATATAAAATGTGAATCCTTAGAATTAGGAGAATTTATAGCTGGGGCCAAATTTGGTGAATTCACTATTTTAATTGTGCCCTCATGTAAAAACTGGGCCTTTAGAAACATCTCTCAATATCTGTTGTTTTAGAGTGCTTAATATAACTGAATCATTCAGATGAGATAAGAAAATAGAAAAAAGCTCTCAGAAGCTATTCTACCACATCCACTTGACTCTTGGTTGTATTTTGAAGGTAGAATTATAATATTAATACTTCAAAATATGTAATCATATAATGAGAGTTGTTAGTAGACCTGAATTATCTGCATAAGTTTTTAAATCGCAAAAGGTACTAGTTAATATTTTTGTTGTAAATATTTAGAATTATGTTATCTTTCTCTCAGCATTTAGTATCAAATCAGGCAACTAATAAGTATTCAAAAGGTTCCTATCACTAGAGTGAATAAGTAAATAAATCAATGACCAAAAATGTTTTTGTTGTGATAAATTAGAGTTTGCAAAAAGCAGAAACAGATATTAACATGATGCAAAAAGGTATTAGACAATGGATTTTGAAAGTATAAATGAATTACTAGGGAGATTAAATAATGAATATGTGAATGCTGTGTCAACATTTTAAGTTTTCATCTACATAAAACCATGTTGTATTTGTTCTATCTGTGAATCAATCAGTCAAAAACTATTCAATTAGCAACTTCTAAGAGCCAAGTTCCCCTCTATGTACTAGATGCACAGTAGCAATCAATGGAGAGTCACATACTTCACCAAAAAAAGACATGCATTTTTTCCAAACTCCATTAACAATGGAATTTCTAGATACCTTCTATGTGACCAAGGACACACACACACACACACACACACACACACACACACGCACACGCACACACACACACACACACACACACATTATAGTACTTTAGACCAAGCAACCATAGTTTAATCCATTACATTCTTACTCTATTTTTAATTCATTTATAGCTTTTAATAAAAATGGAAAGCTAGGCAGTCTTTAGCAGTCTCTGAATTACACATATCAATCAAAACTTTAATTCACGTAGTCCTAAATTTTGATTAATAAGAAGCTGTAGAAAAAAAACAGAGCATATAGAAATAGATATAAAAGACAAAGCATAATAGAATTTCTCTGTAAGTAGATGTTTAAATTTATATTTCTTTGTAAAGATTTCAGAAGAAAAATAATATATTGTAATCAATATCTTAAAACATTCTTGGAATAATTTAGGGCAGAGAACTTTATTTCTTGAAACCACATTAGCAGGTTATAAAAACAATAAAAAAAATCTCAGGAATAATATGAGGGTCTTTGTTAATCCTCTGGCACAGTGAATCATTGTATAGTAAGCACAATTGTGTGGGAAAATTGATTAAAGAAATTGAACTAATTAAAAAAGCTGCAGGAGTTAGGTTTATTATGCTCCGTACTTTTTTTTTCATATTTTCTGTCACTCCTTACATATTTTTTACAAACTGCTAGAGCTATTTGAGAATAAAACATGTAATTTTCCTTTGGGGACCAATAATATGATGACATTGATGTGTTAAACTAACTTTAGCAAGAATAAATTCTACCCACAGCTATGGGAGGAGATTATATATATATATATCCCAGTAGCTACAAGGAAAGCAGCAATATCTATAATGTATTCTATCATATGTCCTAAATTTGAATACCTATTAAGATATAGAAAATATCAAATTTAGGCCTAACATTCTTTAACTTTCTTCTGTTGACTCTTTAAAAATACTTAAACCATTAAATATCAGCATGAGATTTTACCATTTAATTTTTTTTCAATCATTATGGTTTTCAGCAAAATCCTCAGTAATGCAAGCTAAATAATATGTATTATATGTTCAACACTTACTATTTATTAGTAACTGTGCTAAGCCCTTTATGTACATTATCTCAATTAGTCCTGGAAACAGGACTATAACAATATTTATTATCCTTGTTTTTTACATTAAGAAACTGAGTCCAAGTTAAAAGTACTTCCATGTCACTTGTCTTAGATGGTTTATTTACCTTGAGACACTCAGCACTAAAGCATTCTATGTCAACTAATCCACGTATGCAGAATTTCAGCTTTGTCATTTTGTCAACTCTTTCAAACAATGAAAAATTAACATATGTACAATAGATAAGGTATGATTACATCGCTGTGTTGGGAACTGGGAAAATAAAGATTAACCAGACTTAATAGTAATCTCTAATTAATTCTCAGGCTAGGGCAGACAAACATGTAAGCAAGTTATTATATTATGCTGTGATAAGTGATCATAGAGGCATAAAGTGCTGTATAAGCAACAAAAGAAGAGTGGTCAATTTTCTCAGGCACAGCAGATTTGGATCACCAGCCTATACCAGGAGAAACAGTAAGCCTACAACCATATTAACCTGGATGGACATGCAGAAGTGGACACTGATGGTGACTTGCTAGATCCACTTGGCAGTGCTATCCAACCCTAGTTGCTGCAAGTGGGTAATACCAACTCATAGCTCAGCTGCCTTTTTCTCCAGTGAATTTACCTTCATGTTTTGCCAAATATTTTTTCCTAAAAGCTATCCCCGCCACCACTGCTAGAAGTGGATTTCCTCTGCCAATGGCTGAGTGACACATAGGGTACAAATTTTTCCCTTTTGCTGTTAAGGTAAGTAAGTCTCTGGTACTGTTTGTGCTCTATAACTTCTAAGTAGTTCAGGCTAATGAGTCCCTAGTTAAGAACTCATTCTTGCTTAGCTTTTTCCCCCCTGATCTGTCCTGTTGTAATCACTCCCTTTCTGAGGAGAGTGTCCCTCTTGAACAAGTTTCCTTCTCAAACTCTGCTTCTAGAGAACTTGGCCAAAGACATATGGTGCCATACCTGAACAGTATATGGACATTGAATTTTAGGGAGTCCTCAGGGTAATAACAGAAGGTAAAGAAGTAAGATAGTTGAATAAAGGAAGTAGGCAAGTAACAATTACACACTTAGGTTTTCATAGGACATGGCTGTGTGTGCTCATAAAGTTCCTGAAAGCAAGAGTTTTTTCTTCAACTTCGTATCTCTTTCTGTTATGTCTTTTCAGATTAGATTTGTCCCACATGGATCACACATTCCACACCTGGAGCCAAGTACTTCACTCAGCAGAGAGTATAAGCCTCTTTGAATAAATGAACAAAAATGCAGGATTCTAAATGTAACAGTGATC
The DNA here is from genome assembly GCA_004026885.1 of Lyroderma lyra. Lineage (NCBI taxonomy): Eukaryota > Metazoa > Chordata > Mammalia > Chiroptera > Megadermatidae > Lyroderma > Lyroderma lyra. Next base: position 94,409 of record PVJL010003854.1, on the reverse strand, counting down.
TTCATCAAATTTTGTTTAACTGCGACAGTGTTTGACAAATATTTTAGGTAAACATTTTTATCAGTTGTCCCTGATATGTTCAAACATACTGAAGAATAAGTGTCATAAAGACATGCAATTTGGACATGCAATTATTTGATGGGAACATGGCAAATATAATAGTACATTTGTCACAAAATCCAACTCAAATTGATTTACGCCAAAAAGGAAATTGTCATATTTAAATGGAAGCTTAAGGATTGTAATGTCATCACTTATGTCTTCATGTGTGTCAAACATTGTCATCAGGAGTTCCCTGATGGTGTAGTGACTTAAGGCTTCGGTGCTGGCGCTGTCAGCGCTGCGGCCTGAGTTCAATTCCCGGCCAGGAACTACCCACATACCAAAAAAAAGAAAAAAAAAATTGTCATCAAAAACAGAGTCCTTTTCCTTTATCTTATGCTTCTATTCATGTTGGCTTTTCTGGAGCATCAAATGAGTTACTGCTCTGTCTCAATTCTAGATCCTCCTAATCATCAAGCTAGCAAAGCAGGAGGGTTTCTATTTTAGTATATTATCATATAATTTTCATGGTTTACTTTCCTTACAAAGTGGATAATATGTCTATTCCTGAAATAACCATGGTGACCAGGAACTAGTCTGTACAAATTTACTGAGACTGTCATCTGGTATTCTAGTAATAACAGCATTGTGGATAGAGGATTTGATTCTTGGCTTAGCTAAGTTTGGATTACATTTAGCTGGTGCCAGGGACAGAGACTCTTCTTGTTCATATGAACTACAAGAGTGGAAAGACAGAAAAAGTTTGCAAAAAAGAGTAAATGATGATAGGCTATTCCAAATCAAAATATTCTGTCATAGAAATGGTATTTACAGTGAATAATTTAATATTCAATGAATGCATAACAAGTGCATCTAGGAATAATGCTAAATTACAAAATAGTTAAATTAATTGTTAAAAATGAAAGTATGCTTTAAAGTTTTATAAATGCAAATGTACATTTAAAAATATTTAACAAAACACTCCCTCACAAAACTTAAGTAATTAGAATGATAAAATAGTTTTAATTTTGAAATTATGTAAGGTATAAAATAGCTTCTTTGGATAAGTCTGTTTTGAATTAATAAGATTAATGTATATGATCACTGATATAGTAATATAGTTTTTGGTATTAACCTTTTTATTATAAATAAAACATAGATACAGAAAAAATATACAAAGTAAAATGCAGCTGAATGAATTTTATTAAATGAGTACTCTCCTAACCAATACCAGTTCCAGAAATAAAACTTTGCCAGCCACCCATGGGGAGTCCTCCTGTATCCTGTCCCAATATCATGTTCTTCCCTTTCTACATAAGTGAACACCACTCTGTCCTTCTCAGTCATCAATGTTTACATTTTGATAGTTCTAGTACCTGAATGTGTAAACCTAGGCTCCAGAGTTTTAATTGTTAATTATAAGATATATTTTAATTTACAGATTCCCTTTTTATCCTTTGATATCTTTCTTACAATTTATCTGTTGATAACAATTTCTCTGTGTACATATCTTGGAAAGTCTGTTTAGCTGGATATAAAATCCTTGGCTCACATTATTTTCTTTTGATAGTTTGATTTCCTCAAATATTTTACTCTGTCTTCTGCTATAAAGCATTCTATTGAAATATTTTTGATATATTGAAATGTTTTTTTACATTTTTTTTTCAGTTGCAGTTAACATACAATATTATATTAGTTTCAGGTGTACAACATAGTGAATTGACACTTACATAACTTATGAAGTAATCACACCGATAATTATAGTACCCATCAGACACCATCTGACACATAATTACAATATTATTGACCATGTTGACTACTTTATACCTTACATCCCCATGATTGTTTTTACAGCTAGCAATCTGCACATTTTAATTCCTTCCCCTCTTTCATCTATCCCCACACTCTTCCACCTAGCAACCATCAAAATGTTCTCTTATCTATGAGTTTGATTTGTTCATTTATTTTGTTTTTCAGATACAACATATAAGTAAAATCATATGGCATTTGTCTTGCTCCATCTCACTTATTTCACTTAGCATAACACACTGCAGGTCTATCCACGCTGTTGTATATGGCAAGATTTTATTCCTATTTATTGTTGAGAAATATTCCACTGTATATATATGTACCCATTCTTTACCCATTTATCTATTGATGGACACTTAGGTTACTTCCATATCTTGGCTATTTTAAGTAATATTTCAATGAACCTAGGGATGCATAAATCTTTTTTAATCAGTATTTCATGTTTCTTCGGATAAATAACCAGCAATGAAATTACTGGGCTCTTTTTTGTTTTTTGTTATAGCTTTTGTTTTAAAGTCTATTTTGTCTGGCTGCATGGAGGAAGGCTCAATAAATAAATGATGGTGTCTGCCAGCCCTTCTTTCTGAGATAAAGCTGCCCCTCCAGTCCTCACCCTGAAGTTAGACAATTCAGTTCCTCCACATATGTGCCTCGAGCCTTTTGAGCTATTGCACCAATGGAGGTCAGAGACAATGAGTCTGTCAGCAATTAAGTCTGCAGCCCTTCATCTCACTCAGCCACATTTCTACTGGTTTTCACAGCCAGGTGTTCTGTAGACTTATTTTTCCAGAACAGGAACCCTGAGCTGGTGAGCCTGGTGTGGGGCTGTGATCCTGTGCTCCTCAGGGGAAACCTCCACAGCTAAGATATTCCTCCTGTCTTCTTAATTGCCACATTGTAGGTGTGGGACCAGCCCAGTCAAGATCTCTGCCCTTTGTATAATACCAGGCTCGATGTGTCTTCTTCTACATGTCCTTAATTATAGGACTTCTTCTGTTCAGCTAGTCTTCTGGCAGTTCTCAATAATGATTGTGCTGTAGTTAGTTGTAATCTTTGACATGGTGGTGGGAGGAAATAAGCACAGTGTTTATTTACTCCACCGTTTTAACCAAAAGTCAACATAAACTATTTTTTTACCATCTTTGAATTTATGAAATATGTTTTGCTTTTCTTGAACACATATTTATATGTGTTCATTTCTTTTTCAATAACTTAAAAGAATTATAGAATAACAGAAAAGCTGCAAAGGTAGCACAAAGAAGTTTCCACTATACCCTTCTTCTAGCTTTCCCTAATGTTAACAACTTTTATAATTATATTACACTTGTAATATTAAACTTAACATGAATATAACATAAGTATAAAAACTACAAAATAAAACAATAACTATGTTGTATATTTATTCAGATTTTATCTGGTCTTAACACTTATTTTTTTTCAGGATCCAATCCAGAAGTTGACATTTCATTTAGCCTCATAGTTTTTTTTTTAAGTAAGCTTTTAATTTTAGAAGAGTTTTAGATTTATAGAAAAGTTGTAAGAGAGTACCAATAATTTCCATATACCCACACCCAATTTTTCATATAATAAAAAGCTTATATTAACATAATATATTTGTCACAATTAGTGAACCAATATTAATATGTTAGTATTGTTGGTAATGGCATTTTTTCCCCCAGTTTTTCAACATTCATTCAACCACAGAAGAATGGGCCTGTGGCCTGGAACACTTCCTTACCAAAAGATAAAATAACCTCACATTGTCTTTGCTAGATTTGTCACCTTATTTGGGAATTTTTTTTTTCAGGTACATTGAATACTCCTTTTTTTCTGATTAAGTATGAATGTCAGTGGCCCTCAGGCATGCCCCCAGCTTTAGATATTTCAAACCACAGGGATGGTTTTGTGTTCTACCACGGAAGTACAAGAAGGGTGCACATAGGCCAATTGCCCCGGGGAATTGAGACAGACCTACCGGCCATGACGACCCTATGCCACCTATATTGCTCTGTCTCTTTTTCTGAATGTAAGTAAAGTAGTGTTTCATCCAGTGCTTGGTTACATTGTGTTTTCCATGGTGACTCCCATACCAAGGTGCAATGAGCAGACATGTACATTTTTTTCCTGGCATTGTGATCATCTTCACTACCCTTCAAGTAGAGTCCTTCATTGAAATCAATAACCTGTATATGGTAACCTACTTGAAAATTATTAACTAAATTCCACATTTTTTCAGACTTTCTGAAATATTCTATAATGTCTTGTTGTGCCAGGATTCCAGAATGTACAAAATTACATTTAGGCCTCAGATCCTCTTAGACTACTCTTAACTGTCACAGTTTCTAAGACGTTTTTTGTTATTGATGGCCCTGACAACTTGATGAGTATTGGATAAGTATTTTGTAGATTGTAGCTGAAATGAGATTAGTCTGATGCTTTTCTCATGATTAAACTGAGGTTATATGTTATTGAGAGGAAGATCACAGAGGTAAAGTGCCTTTCTCATTATATCATATCAAGAGTACAGACAATCAGCATGACTTATGGATGTTGATATTAATCTTGAACACCTGACTGAATTCATTAGGTTTTTCTTTATAAAATTAAACTCGTTTTTTTCTGTATTCATACAGCACACTTTAGAAAGTGTCACTATGTGCAGCCAATTAATGAGTGAGAAGTTAAAAGCCACCTGCAATTAATTATATGAAATTATTCTACACAGAAGATGTTTGTATCCTCCTTTATTTATTTATTTATTTGTTTGTTTATATCAGTATAGATTCATGGATATATACTTTATATGTTGAGTTATAATCCAACAACACTTTATTTTGTTGCAAAATTTTTCCTTCTTTTTCCTTTTGCTTCTCTTTCATTTGTTTCTTTGTTTTTTGCATGTTTGTGTGTTTCAGGAATTTTTTTTGTTGCTTTCTTACTTTCTGTCACTAAAAAAGAGTCCAGACTTACATTGTGCATAACCTGCTCCAGTGCTAGAATCAGTCATTTTTCTATATGCCCTGGTTCTTTTCACTAGAGAATATTAGAAACAAAAGTCTATGCACGGGACGTGCTTGCTGCTGCTGGGATGTCTTTGCTTTCATACCTCCAACACAAGGAAATGTATACTCATATGTATATACAAATCTGTGTATATATACATATCCATAAACATTTTATGAGTATCCATTGGTATGTATATTAATATGAGCTTATACTGATATCTCCAGCACTAATCTATTACTACTTGATCATTCAAGCTTATCTATAATCTCTCATTCCAACAATGAGAAAACTGACTCTAGTTAGTATTATTTATCTTTAATTATAAGAATATGCGTTACTCACATACTTCATTATATTACAGATGTGTGGATACATTATTTCCTCATTATGGATTGACTAGATTTATTGTCATAGCTTAATCTACTTTTGTAGACTGTGATACTTCTGTTTTTTTAGATATTATATGTCTAATAAAGATTTTCATTTCTAAATCAGAGATTAGCTCATTTCAATAGAATACATGTTCAAAATCATTTTTAAATATGCTTCATTTAAAGTTGAAATATGTGCAAATTCTTCACAAGAGAGCTAGATTTATGTAATCTAAATATGATCATATGGTATGCCTTGAAAATGTAAATAGGAATTTTTGATAGTCCTAAATTACTGAAGCCTACAACACTTGAACTGAAAGACAATTGACACGTCTTTTTAACTATGCAAATATATTTTAACATTGCCAGCCTTCAATAGCACCTAAATATTTTTGTGAATTAAGAAAATTTGGCATTATTTAATGTAATATCATCACATATCAAAAATTATTTTCTTGTGACTCTTCCAAGCTTCACTGCTGATTATTTGCTTATATTACAGTTGACATAAATGTTATATCATTGCCTTTCAGGTGAACTAAGACTGTAGGTAGCCTGAATCTGTCAAAATGATTTTGATAAAAAGCAGGTTTTAGAAAGTTACTTTTTTCCTTTCTAATTCTTTTCAGCAGATGCTTCTAAAATAACAAGTATATTCCCTGGAGATAATTAATCATAATGGGATATTAAAGCATAATTATTTAAAGATATACAACATTTTAAAATTGATCCTTTAAAATTGTGTTACTTAGATTATTTAGATTTTACTTAGATCCTTTAAAATGGTATTACTTAGATTGAATTTTATTATGAGTAAAATTTATATGTATATTGATGCATATAAAAGTACAAGGTCTATTATACAAAGAACATGTACTAAATTTATGTAGTTTAAAAAATAAATTTAAGGACATAATTAGCAATACTACGTAGGTATTTTTTTTAGCCTGAAATGTCTAAATAATTTTTTATCATCAAACATACTTAAATATGTTGGCAATTATTTACATGGTTTACTTACTTTACTTATGATATTTAAAGAATATCCTCTGATTAAAGCAAACTTATCTTAACAGAGTGTTATCAGCTAATAAATCCAGAAGAAAAAATCAAATTAGGAGTTCCCTGATGGTGTAGCGGCTTAAGGCTTCGGTGCTGGCACTGTCAGTGCTGCGGCCTGGTTCGATTCCCAGTCAGGGAGCTACCCACATACGAAAAAAAAAAAATCAAATTAGCAATGTTACAAGTTTGTTAAAACTAACAAAGTGATTGATTTAGAAAAATAACAATAAATGCTAAAAATTTAGGTCAAATATAAATCATTCTTCATAATATGTTAAAATTCACCCACAGATTATTTGCTGGTCATAGGAAAAAAGTAACATAACCACCTAGGAATCTGGTTTTAAGCAACTAAAACCATGAACAAAATTATGTCACTGAATCATGAGACAACCAGTCACTTTATACCTTCTGACTGATGTAGCATGGAGTATACCATATGTGCAGTTATTTTTTAAATAAATGGAAAATGAGTAAGTAAGAACTTCTGTGTTAATTTTCAGTTTATACTGTATATAAAGGGCAGAGGAACATGCTAAACAGCAAGATGGGACATGACAGGGTAATTCAGAATGCAGGAAATCCTATAAGACAACTGGATTCAGGCTTTCAGCAAGTCAGTGATTTAAAAAAATGAGTAGAGATGATGCTCAATATTAAAAAAATATTTAAGAGATACAATTTCCAAATGCCTCATGTATATTTGACTAGGATAAACCAATTATAAAAATATACATTCTGTGTGTGCGGTGGTAAAACAGAAAAAGACTTGAAAATGAGCTGGGTAATCAATGAGATCATTTAATTATGGCTGCTAATTTAGAGTTAATAATGATATTTTGATTATGTAATAAAATATCTATACTTTTAGAAAAGCATAATGAAGTATTGATGTTTTTTAAAACTTTGCCAAAATATTATATAAGCAAATATGGCAAAATATTAAAGTAGTATAGCAAAGCAATAGATATAATATTCCCCATAATATACATGTGTTTATTTAAAAATAAAATTAGAAAAAACCAAAATTAAAATAAAAATATAAACATTATTTTTCTATAATTGGATCTTATGAAGCATCTCTTTTTTATACTTTAACAAAAAGCAGTTTTTCTTATGAATTTTACTCTGAAGGTTGATTTTTTTAAAAAAGCATACAAACTTAATAATCAAAGTAAAAAGTCTGTCTTTTTCTAATTAGAATTTTTCAGTGAAATGAGAAGCAAAGAGTGGAATAATGGGCTTGCCATCTAAAGAAACTTGACTCTCATGGTACAATAGTTGAGTTTAAGCTGTTGAATGTGCTAATTGACACATTACAAGCAAAATAAAATAAACCTATAATTCAATTTCCACATTTGAGAAACTAGAAAATCATTATATCTGACCTCTCTATTGACTGTGAAGAGTAAATAAATTGATACATGTAAAGTGCTTATAACAATGCCTGGTACATCCCAGACAAGAAGACACTACAGAGGTTCACCATCACCAAAACCAGTATTACAAGACTGTAAGAAGAAGAACAAAATATATATGAATAGTAAAATGGCAATAACTACCTATCCACCAATAGTTGCTTTAAATGTAAATTAATTAAATACTCCAATCAATGACATATGGTAGCTGAACGGATCAGGAAGGCCCCTACATGTGAGGTATGATCAGAAATTACAGTGACAGTGAATGATGTTGCTAAGTGCCATCCAATAAAAAGGCAGAAATCTTCAATACAGGAAGCAGAGTACTGAACCTGAGTAACAGTGTGTGACAAATTTCAACTTATTCAGTGCAGTCAGTCAGTTATGAGCTACGGTTGACAGAAGGTGTGTTTTTTGTTTGTTTGTTTTTTGTTTTGTTTTGTTTTGTATGTGGGTAGTTCCCTAGCTGGGAATTGAAGACAGAAGGTGTGTTTCAAAATGTGCCATAAATCATGGATCATGAACAATGCATTAACATAACTTTCTATCAAATAAAAACATTGTGGTGGGTCCTCATCCACTTTATTCACTGGATTTGTCACCATGTGACTTCTGGCTTTCCCGCAAAGCCAAAATAACCAGCACCGAAACCTTTGCTTTATATAATGTAATTATATAATGTAATTAGTGTTATCTTTGTTTATGATGGTAGGGCAAGTCCTGAGAAAAGTCCTGCTTTACTTGACTCATATTTATGTGTAACAAATTATCATCTGTGTTTAGGAAAATTCTCATATCTCTATCTCCTTTGATACTTTCTATGATTACTCCAAGGCATTTTACATTGAATTTTTTTTATATCCGTATTTTTTTTTTTTTTGCTATTTCAGAGTAACCTTATATGCCTTGTTGATATGACATATACTATTTGCTAAATTAAATATATTCTTTGGATTCCTCAATTATGCTTAAGTGGTTATAATTTCTTTTTGTGTGAAGGAATTATGTTTTATATTTATATCTTTCAATAACTAGAGAGGCAATGTTTATATATTAACCAACCAAAATACTTAGTGATCAACTTAAATTTCCATACATATTTAAACTATGATTTTTATCCACATTTATGAAACAATAAAGTACCATTTAAAATTAATGATCATGGGGAGTTCTCTGGTGGTATAGTGGCTTAAGGCTCTGGTGCTATCAGTACTGCGGCCTGGGTTCGACTCCCATCTAGAGAGCTACCCACATACAAAAAAAAAAAAAAAAAGGCAAAAAAATAAATAAATAAAATAAAATTAATGATCATTAGTTTTATAATTACCTAGTGTTTTTATTTCTCCAAATCATTAGATACCCATTAGATAAAAAATGTTTTTGAATTATAAATTATTGGCAATAAAAATCCCTTAGCTAAAAGTCATTACTTTTTAAGATGCAGAAATTGAGACTTAGGAAGTTTTAATGCTGTCAAAGACCACATAGCTACTTGAAAAAGCTATAGTTAGAACACAAGTTTTTTAACTTCTAATTGAATGCTCTTTGTACTATACAGTGTATGCGAGACTTCCATGCATGATTTATGAAGAAACGGAATATTTTTAAAACTTATTTCAAAGAATGCACATAAATCATTTCAAATATTTCTAGATTTAGAACAGGAAATTGTTCAATGATTTTTTTTGGAATTATTTTACAGCAATTATTAAACAGTCTGAACTTTGGCCTAGACAAAACAAAACAAAATTATTTTTTTCACACTCACAGCACTCTACCATGAGCACGCTTACTTCTTTATTGGGCAAACAAATCTTATTAATATTTCTGGAAAATCCAATAATATTTTAGGTATTGGTTATGTTAGAAACCTCAGTTGATCCTAGTTATACATTCTAAACTCATATGCATTTTAAACATGATCTCTTCTACCTAACACCGAAAATTGGTGTGAGTAGTGAATGTGGTCTTTTATTTATTCTCTCCCTTGTTCTCAGCATGGAGGGGTGCACTGGCTGTATCTGGGACACATACCTCATTCCTCTTTATTTTCTAGGTTAACTGGCTTCAGACAAGGAAGTGAAGTAAAAAAGATAAGTGTGCATTGGTTACCTAAATTTTGTTCTTTTCCTGTTAATTGTAATAAAGTTTCTGTCCGTCATTCCTTTGTGCAGAAGATAAGAAATGCTAATTCCTTTGAGAGGAATACATGAATGATTTTGGAGTTTCCTAATAAAGCCTTTAAAGTCATGTTTCCTTGATGTGGAGATTTGACTGTATCATCTTCCCCTCTACCTCAGCTTCACAGTCACATTGCACTTAGCGCTCTTGCTAGCATCATGAGTGGGTATCGACAAGATGTAAAATGGGTACAACTTTGGGAAAATTCTGAGGAATCAATAATTGAGCAAATTACCCAGAAATACAGAAGGAATCCCTATACATTATTTACTTCAGAAATTGAAAAATCATATTTTGCGGTGAGAGTCAAAGCTAAATGCAAAATTGTCTCTATGGTCAAAAACACAACTTTCTTGAATAAAAAAAATTCTCCATGAGAAGAGAGCTATACTCTTTTAGCCTTTCTAATTAACTTTAAATTTGAAATTAAAATTATCCTTTTATAACTTACATTTACTAATTAAAAGCCATCATGATCACCATAACTTATTGGTCCGCAGTGACCAATTATCTCCCATATTTATCGAAAAATTTGATGGAAAGAAAATGAAGCTGAACATTTGTATAAATATAGTCTCTATATAGCTCTTTTACTCTTCACTTATCATGTAGGTGAGGAAAATAGGGTATTTTTCTGACCACACAGAATATATTTCTTTTCCTTTATGTTTTGGAATTTAACTGAATTATTACTGTTCAAAATTGGTGATTGAATCATATATTTCTTTGCTTCCCATGATACCTGCCATATTGTGGATGTCATTGTGACCTCTATTAATTATTTGTTCATTTGAATACTATAATCTAGCCATAGAAATCCTCTGATGATTTTATGCTATATTGTGACCATGAGAAAAACTTATATACTTAGGAGAACTGATGATGGAGGTAATGATAATGAGATAGTTTGGTTCTAAAGGGCATCATCATTTATGTTGGAAATTCCAAGTAAAGATCTCTTGAGTTGATTAACATACATTTATTTTTGAAGTTGAATATTTTTTACAAAACCTTCTGGCTTTAGTTATGCTTATACTCTATCAATTTATGTCATCTATCTGTCTGTTTATCAATCAATCAATCATCTATTCATCTTATATCTACATAACCAAAGCAGATCTTGCCCTGGTACTAAGGTAGATGGAGAGAAGAGATGGTCAAAATCGGAATATCAAGGAAGAAAACTTTCAGTACATTCTTTCTTATTCACCACAATCGGGATTCCCAGGGCAGAATGCCAAACTGTGAAATTTTACACTTGACTGAGTTGAATTTCAACTGAGATCTTGGGAATACAGAACACAATCCAAGCAACACTAAGGAGTGGAGTATCCCACACATAAGTATTACAACAACCAGGGAATGCCAAGGTCAACTCCTTGGCTTTTGTTTTTTTTCACCAGAGAGTCATAATCTTTGGAAATTTATCAGCTTCTGTAATAAATACTAAGGAATAGTACACATGTGAAATGAGGCAATTATACACTTTCTTCCATGTAAACTATGAACTATCTTGAGTTATGAGCATTAAAGGACCTTTAATTTCAGCATGTTTTTCTTTTTACTTAAATGTTGAAGTCATCTTTCCTCTTGAAGCATGTTTTAAGAAATATTTTGAACTGTATTTACTAGAAAAAGTATAATTTTTGTTATTAAAGAAAAAAGTCCCTTACTTTAATGATGAAAACACTTTTGCTCTATCTGGTATTATCCAAATATATATAGCATGCAAACATATTCAGAAAGCCTGCTAGCAGTAAAGTTACCATAAATTAGTAAATTTGAAAGAAAAAACACATTGATTTCATGCTTGGAATAATGCAATAGATTTATAGGAACTGAACAGTTTGGTACTTATGGTTATGTTATCTGTGCCTTGTAATCCAAACAGATATTCTGTTAGTTTCATATAGCAAGAATACATACTTATCTTTTCTATTTGTGATGATTTTTGACATTTTAATAGTATTAAAGTGCTGCAGCTACATTTTTTCCTGATTTTATGGTAATAACAAAACAACAACCAATACAATTATAATATGATAGAGTATTTTAATTTACCTCCATTGTATGATGACTCACAAGCCAACGTTTTGTTTTTTGTTTTTTTTTCCTTTATTGCTATTACTACATGAAAACAACAAGTCATCAACACCTAAGATCAGTGATAGATTGAAAGATTATAAACAGAAAAATGTGAAAAGTAAAATTCTGATTCATTTATTTTGTTCAGGTTACAATAAAATTACAAAGTAAATAACAGGTTCAAAGCAAATCATGCTTCCTAAAGCTCAGTTTATTCAAGTGTAAAATGATAGCTTAAGGTTGAAAGAAAGGAACATGAATGATATTTTTAGAGATAAAATGTATTATAAAATTTTCAAGATGTTTAGACAATGTAAACACAATTAACCATTAACCTTCTTTCCCATTCGTTTTTCTACCCTTCAATCATATATGCCTGTTCTTTCTTTTCCTACTATTATCATATATGTGTGTGTGTGTGTATGTGTGTGTGTGTGTATGTGTGTGTGTGTGTGCGTGCATATATATATATGGAAACCTTTTCATAATTTCTAAACATGAACAATTTGATCTCATGTTTTCTCAGTTTAAAAACACTGTTGAGCAGAATTTTGTTGATATTTTTCCATATAACACTTTAAGTTGTAAAAATTTATTGCAAATTTTAATTTTAATATATTAATATAAATAGATATTTAAGCAAAATATATTAAAACAAAGGGGTTTCCAGTTTTTCATGGGTCAGGTTATTTTAAAAAGTTCTATTTATTCACTTCAGAAGTAATTTTTTTGGTACATTCTATATTTTTATTATTACTTAGAAAATTAAATAGTGAATGTTTTATAGCAAAATGTGTATGAAAGTGACATCTTAAAATAGACAATACTGCATAGTGGGAAAGCTAATTTGACAAACATTGAGGATTAGTAAAGATAAGTTAGAACAACAATCATTTACCATTGAAGTCAATAAGCAATACAAAGAAACCAGAATAGTATTTTTTATATAAACATGTAATACTTATATATACATATTATTTAAAAAATGTTACTGCCTTTTTATGAGGTTTTTTTGTTTACTAGGAACCAAAACTCACTCAAATGAGCTTAAAACAAAAATAAAATGTGTTGAAATGGTTACCAAAGTGTCACAAAGCATCCAAGAGCAGTAGTTCATCCTGGCTTTATGATGTAGTTAAGGAACTGGTGAGCTTCAAGAACTAAAGACAGTGCTCTCTCACTTTTGTCTTTTTCTCCGTGGCCACTTGATTTCTCCATACTGTTCCTCTTTCTTGATCTGCTTCTGTCCTACCTCCATAGGAGTTGTATCCCTGCATTGTCTCTTAATATGATTATTATTAATGGTCGCCTTAGTGTTTTCATCCCTAACTCCTGGGTGAAATTGTCTCAGTTGTGTCTGTTCCAAGTTAAACATCTATCTCTAGGTTAAACAAGTTTTGTTAGGAAATTGCGTCAAGTTTCCCAGTTTCCCATTGGCTACTCAGAAGGATTATGAGAAAGTGGTCTTTGAGAAGAGGCATTGTGGGTAGATAAACTGATAGTGGATTTTGCCAGTAAAAGAGAGAGGGGGGAGAGAGAGAGAGAGAGAGGAAAGAGGAAGAATTTAAGATAAGGAAGTAAATAAAACATGACTGATTGTATGATATTCTTTTTTATTTTATTAGGATGTGTAAATGTAAGTATGTGTCTGATGTACAAATTGGTATTAAGTCACTATCTAGGTTTTGTTAGAGTCAAGAAAAATAAGTATTGACTTACTTAACTTATACTAACCTGAATTCAATTGAACTGAATTACCTTGAATTAGAATGTTTTGTTTTGATATGTTATGTTTGTTCCATTTTTAATTTTAATCAGTGAAATTTCAGTTTTGAAATGTCACTTGGCTGTTGGCTCTGATGCAAGTTTCTGCTAAATGGTGACTAAAATACATATGAAAATGAAAACAGATGAACTTGTACAGTAATGCTGAAAGTTAAGTCTGGTAATCAACTTATTGCCAAAACCTGGAATAAATTTGTATTACTTACCATAATTAATCACCTGGATTAGTATAGATTGTGGTTTACTCTGCTACAACATACAAAGTAGCTAAAAAACACAAATATTAATTCTTACTCCACATTGTATCAACAATTTAAAAATGTAAAGGCAGTATGTTCTATTTTCTCTTCATGAATTTTACTTTTTGTCACATTCAGAAAGTTTTCCCAATTGCGTTTTATTTTCTATGTATTCCAAATCGACATGTGGCAGAAGCAGGTTTATAATTCAAGATATATAGGTACTACATAGAGCATTTATAGAGGCAAAAAGAGTCCTATTTCCCGGGCAGATTTCATTGTAGCTTTTCATTTCCATGATATATGTAGTGTTTACACAGCTCAGTAGTCAGAGAACGTACAAATATCATCTTAGGCCAACATATGATATTTTGTTAGACAGCAGAAATTGATATAGGAACAAAATGCATCAACCAACTTGACTTCCAACTATATATCTTCTAAGGGAATTTGCCCAGCAGCCAAGGACACAAAGAGCAGAGTAAAGGAGACTGTAATGTTGTCCATTTATAAAAAAACGTATAAAATGATATGAGTATTTTCACATTTAATACAAATATATAAATTAGATTCAATATACTTATGCTCTTCAATGGAGAAGATAATAGAAAATAGAATATAGTAGTGAGACAAAAAAATAAGAGAATAGAAAATAATAAGCAAACAGTAGAATAATTTTAAAAAGTAAAACCACTATAGATACTCATATATGTGCCAATAAGATAAGCAATTAATAAGAAAGGAAAAATACATCCTATAAGGACTGATGATTGAAACAAGACTATAAATATAGAGAAAAATAGGAAAATATAAAGCTATTTAAATGACCATGCTAATATTATTTAAATAAATAGATAAAATGCTCAATTTCTACTAAATGCAAAAGTCAAAAGGTTTTATTATCTTCTGGAAAAGAATGTCTTGATGTATTCATTTTTAGCTTTTTTGCATGAAGTAAGAATAAGAAATAGTAAACTCATAAGAACTTTGAAAATTAGTATTCATAATCTATATATTAAGAATCTGAGGAACATTTCCTTTGAAAAACTGAATTGTCAGAATATTTATATTAACATTGACAAAGAACCTTGTTTTCAGATCAGAAGTATTGCTCTAAGGTGCAGTACTGATGTTACAGACCGAGAGACAAGGAGTCCAACACAGCATGTAAGTGTGCCTTGAATGTGTGCAGAATCTAGAATGCATTCTTCAAATGCCCCTGAAATTAGACTGCTTTGTTAAAGAAAAATAGGTGTTATAAAATACAAAAGAGTTGAGTAGAATGAAGGACAAATTTCAAATTTGTGGTAAATTTAGTAAAGTTTACTATTATTAATAAATGGAATTTCTAGATACATTGCTCTCTTTCCTGAACCAATCAGTGGAGCCAAAAAATTATGAGATGCTGCTTGTCTGGTCTTGAGTCCAATACTTGCTACTCTGGTGGAAGATTGAGCCTCAAATCTTCACCAACAGCAAAGACTGAGAGTAGAGAATAAGTGTTTCCTGGAGGAAACAGTTTATTCTACTGGAAGAAAGAGGAATGGGAAATGATTGGCTCACAGCAAAAATGTTCTTTGAATCTATACAAAATACAAATTTTTATTTCCCCTTAGATTATTTATACCTCTATTTTTTTCTTTTTCCAACTTACAAGTTTAATTATCTGGTTTTAAATAGATTACTGTATCTCTAACTAGTAATATAATAGGAAGCTTCTAGATGAAGTGAAACTTTTATTTTAATTATTAGTTGTAGAAGTTTTGGATTATTTAAAGGCATTTTCATCCTTCTACTTTCATATTTTCTATATTAGAACTTCACCTCTAAAATAATCCTACTTTGTTTAGCTCGAATTTCCTACCATTTATATTTGGGGGTGAACATATATATATGGCAACCTTATTTATAAAAGAGTGGCTATACCTTGATTTTCCACTCAAAGGCTCACTCAAATATTGTTTTTGAATATGTATAATGAGGTTCTTCATACAATTGCTTGTAATGTAATTTTAACAATGAATTGTGATAAAATAATTTAAAAATGAATATACATAATGTAACTCAAATATATCTTACTCCCAGTCAATCACATAGGTACTCAAACCATCTGCAAACTACAACCTGCTTTTTGGTGTGTTTCTGGTTTTAATAATCTAACTTTCTCATGTGATTATTCTCTGCCCCTAAAAAGTTTAGCAAAAATTCATCATTGCTACAGCCCATTTTAAGAATGCCAGTTCTCATACAAAGAAAGACATATGCAGATCTTCTTGAATCTTCAAATTTAACAAGAGAAACTTTGTCCTAACTCAGCAAAAGTTATACATTGTGCTTAAATTAAGTTCCACTTGTGACTTAAATTTTGCATCATCTTTCTTGAATACAACTATTTAAATTCCCTAAGATTAATAACATTATTTTCTAATTTAGAAGTTTAACTATCTAATCTAAATAGACTGCTATATTCCTAAAGTGGCCATATTTTCTATATTCTGCAATGTGGACAGTCCTAGACCATAAAGGCTCAAAACTCAACCAGGAAGCTGGAATAAAAGAAATTATCACACCATGGTCTTGCTCCATTTTCTTAAGTTTGATGTAGATTTGTTTTAAGTGTTCAGCTCTCAGTACCTTTTTAATTCTGTGAAAATTCTATTGTTTTTATTTTCATTGTAATGAGATTCCTAAGCTCATTTATAATTATTTTTATATTATCATTAATAATACTTGGTTAACATTGAAAAATCCAGGACAAATGTTAAATTTAATAGATTGCTGGGCAAGGTACTACAGAGAGATGAATGGTCTAGGTAAACTATGATACATGGACATCCTAAATATAAACCCAATGTATTATCTGTCATTTTTGTTTATATCCATACCTAGAACAATGTGGTATGCTCAAATAAAGATACATTAAAGTTTGAATTAGAGATTAAACATGACATAGAGACTTACCTCATACCATTTAACATTCCTCATAACATTAAATTAGTAAAATAAAGAGGTTATTATATCAACTGAGATAACTAATCTGAATATCAAGGAGTGACAGATCAAAGAAATAGAGTTGCCATTCAAGGGTAGAGACTGAAAGCAGTGTGTCTGTAGTCCAGGAAAAGAGTATCTTGTCGTCTTGCCAGGCAAGTTCTAGGTGGCTATTCAAGCTACACATTTTGGATCCAAGAAAGTAAACATTGAGTGAAATCACTGAGCTTATTGGAATGATCTTTTACCCAAATCTATTTGACACAGGATTCCCATAAACCTTCCTACTAAATATGGGACAACATTTGTTTGGACAAGAATAACAAAAATTATTCCAGAGCCATTGTCTTCTTACTCTTTAATATTATGGACAAGTCTCTTTCTCCAACTGCATAGTTAACAAACAAATAAATCATTTAGGAATTATTATGAGACTACTTAGTGGATGTTCTTGTGATTTTAATCGTTCTTTCAAAGATTACCCTTCTCCCTTCATTTGACTTTAGATTTCTTTTCTAACATAGGCATGGAAATAGATTGAGAATAGATTACTTTTGATCATGCAAATGAAACCAATACACAAAAATAAATTGTCCAAAACTCTAGCTCTAAAGAAGTCTGGGAAATATTATTTTAGCTTTCCAATTACTACATGTGAGAAGGCAGTTCAATGGATGATGGAGAAGCCACTTCAAGGTCTCCACCAGACTCTATTTTAAATCTATTTATGTGACTCTAATTAATACAAGTATATGCTTCCAGACTAGAAATAAAAAGCCTCCCAAGATTCAAAAGCTCTGTCAGTTTTTGTCATTACCTAGTGTAATGCCTTTCATATATATATATATATATATATATATATATATATATATATATATGTGTGTGTGTGTGTGTGTGTGTGTGTGTGTGTATGTATATATACATTGAAAATATACATACAATATGCATATATATAAATTTTTGATAGGCTAAGTTTGTTTTACATACTAAACTACATAATAAAATTATTGGTTTTTTAAATAGACTTTCCATGTTTCCAAGCTATATTCCATTTGCTTTTAGGTAATAGATCTTTTCATAGAGCAACTGAGTCTATTCATATTCCTTTCTGCCTTTTTTAGTGGATAATGAAGTTATGTAGTTAAGATTTCTGGAAGTATTATTTTAAGCATCTTTGATTATTAGAAATATTTCAGTTAAATATAAAATTACTTGTTCCAAAAAATATGACCTGCATCTACTAAAAGAATGTTTAGTGATATTCTTGTTTTAAAAAAGCTAGCATGCTGTGTTTTGTACTATTCAAAAATGTTAGTGTCATGAAAAAAATGTGCAAAAGAACCATTCCATATTAAAAGAGATTGAAGGAACAAGGAAACTAAATAAAGGGATGAAGGAAACATTTCTTTAAGAGACATCTTTGAGCAATTGATCAAATTGAATGTTAGTTAATTATATAACTAACATTGAATAAATGTGAGCTTTGATAAATTTGATAATTGTGACTATATATTTGTTGTAAAAAATTCTCACTGAAGTATTTTGGAACAAAACGCAAGATGTTTGAAGCTTATTCTCAAATGATTCACAAAAAAATTATACATCTATTTCCATGTACATTTTTATATATAATATAAACAAATGTATGTTTGTTATATGTACATGATAGAGTACATGTTCATGGTTGTAGCCTCAGACTTTGAGAAACTGAATAGTGAATGTCTACTTCCGTATTGTATATCTGACTATACACACACACACACTATATATATATAGATATATATATATATCTATAGATAGATATCTATAGATATATATATATATCTATCACAAATGTGCTAACATGTTAACATTTGGTGAATCTCTTTGAGGAGTATGTGAAAAATCTTTA
Organism: Lyroderma lyra; assembly: GCA_004026885.1. Lineage (NCBI taxonomy): Eukaryota > Metazoa > Chordata > Mammalia > Chiroptera > Megadermatidae > Lyroderma > Lyroderma lyra. Next base: position 75,523 of record PVJL010003854.1, on the reverse strand, counting down.
TATTATGGTTACATTTTCATGTAAAGTTTGAAATTATTAAAATAAAAACTTAAAAATAAGTCCTCTTAAATTTATGTTTACAAGGTCATCTGACATTTAATTGTCTATTACTTTTGTTTAAGGCAACACTTTTCAAGGAAGATTTCTATGAAGTAGGATATTGGTTTAGGGTAAGAGAATGCAGGATGTTTTGGAACTTTTGGCAGTCCTAAGACAGAGACCAAATGGCAAGGCTGGATTCTGACCAACCAGGACATTGGACACTGCCAGTCTGTCAGCATTGTTTCGCTCCAGTGCAGTTCTACAGGCCTGAATATGTGAAAAGGTTGAATGACAGCAGGACATGACTTGCAGGAAGGGCTGGCAGGAGCCATAGCACACAACCTCAGTCTACGTGAAACAAATGAAAACGCCTGTGAAACAGCATGAGACAAGAGACAACAGCATGGTGAGTGACAGTCAGATCAAAGGTGGTTGGGTTTGAGCAAGGCAAAGACATCAGGATATCTCAAGTTAAAAAGAGAACAACAGAAATAACCACAATTTTTATATGCACATGAGGATGAATGAATTGCAGGATGTAGATTAAATAGTTTAGCCTACTCATTTTAATTTAATGAATGCACCATCACAAGAATACTGTTGAACCAGACAGAAAATACACATCTATAAATGTAAACATTAATGTTGGTGAATAAATAATAAATTTAATTGAAATGAGACATTTTAACTAAGTATAATACACTGATAATCAGGACCCAAGCTGTGCAATTATTTTAAACAAAGCTAACATAAAAACATCTTCTCATATATAAGGTTCGGTTTTAAGATTCATAATGATATAATAAAATGTGCTCTTTTTAATTTTTTTAAACAATTTAAAGAAAGTCTCTCAATTTTTAAAAGATACTTTTGTACTAAATTGAGTACATGATATATCATGTAGAAGGGAAATATTTAAAAAATTGTGGTTATAATTATTATAAGTTATGGTCAATTCACTTTGTACACTTCATTGATGTTACTCCAAAAGTTATTTTTTTCAAGTGAGCAATGTACCAGTTTTGAGAAAGAGTAGATTCCATATTTGATTTATATAAAAATGTATACATACATAAAGCTAGAAATGTGTCAAAGAAAATTAGAGGCATATGGAGGATAGTTATGAAAAAATATAGAAAAGGTTTAGAAGCAATTATTATAAATTTATCAATATGTTGTTTCTTAGACCAAATTATGCTTTATTTTCTGATAAGTGAAAAAATATTTTGTTCTTCTCTCACAATAGAACAGATTGATGGAATTTGTGGTAAATCAATCCTCAACCATGTTTCATTGATCTGAACAAATATGCCCAGGTTGCATACATCATGTAATTTTTTATTCTTAATACACTTTAATAATAAGATGTGAGTTTGAAATGACCATATTCACTTTATTCATATTACTAATATGGGGCCAGGGTAGCTATATACATTTAAGTAATACAAATGTCTGATTTTAAAGAGAAAGCAGTTGGGTTGAGAAGACAGATATGGTATATGTATACTAACAGCACATAATAATCCATAGGATGAGGATTAGAAGAGGTGCCCCATTGTGTAGTAAGACATAGACAAATAGAAGGTTACTTCTCATTGTGAAAGAAAGCAATAGAGACACCACAGGAAATATATTACCAATTAAAGTCTAAAAGACTGATGGACAACAATAATAGATGCTAAAGTAAAAGTATAGTTTAGAAAGAGACAAAGGTGTGTTTAGAGACTTAGTTATAACAAACCAAGCTGTTCTTAGAGAATCTCTTCTAGTTCAGTGAGCTTTTGGAATAAAAAACAAACAAAAAGATGAAACAACAGTGGTAAAAATTATTTCTGTAAAAATCAGGGTGAACTTATATATGTTCAACTAAAATGTCAGCTTCTAGCAAATGGTGTTCTGCAGAAGAATATATAGTATATAGGAAGATTATAAAGATAATTCATAGCAATGCAGAGACTTTATCATAGAAGAATCTATGTCATGAGAGTATCCGTGACCAAGAAGAGTTCAGTTTCTTTTAATGGCTCACCTGATTTAGTATGACTCACCAAAGGTAATATCCCTTTCTTAAATTTAACTGATTTAAGACCTTAATAGCATCTTCCAAACTCCTTTATAACAACATCTAGGTTAGTATTCATTGAATAACTGGGAGGTATAAGTACATTAGGAATGAGAGTCTTGAAGATTCTTAGGAGTTGAATTGTGTCCTGCCAAAATTCTTATGTTGAAATCTTAATCCTCAGTATTTTAGGTGATCTTATCTGGAAATAGGATAGTTATAGGTGAAATTAGTTAAAATGAGATCATACTAAGGTAGGGGGGGTCTCCTAATCCAAGATGACTGATGTCCTTATAAAAAAAATGACAATTGGACATAGACATACATCAAGGAGAATACCATGTGACCATGAAGATGGTAGCCTACAGGTCAAGGAGAGAAGCCCTGAACAGATTTTTCCCTCATGTCCCTAGAGAAACCAATCCTGCCAAGACCTTGAATCCAAACTTCTAGCATTTGGAACTGTGAAAAAATAAGTTTTTGTTGTTAAGGACACATAGTCTATAGAACTGTCTTACAGCTGCACTAACAAACTAATACAGGAGACATATTTGAATTCTGCCTACCACCAAAGAATTTAAAATCATGATTATTATCTTTTTGCACCACATTTATCTGAAAGCTCTTTCCTTAGTCTGTACTATTCTGTTTCCCATCACAATGCATTTTGCCTTATGAAAATAATGTATCAGAGAAGCTTTTTTTTATCTGCTCCGTATTAGGTCTAGTCTCATTACATTTGAACATAAGCTCAAGTACCTATAGCTTCATGGCAGTAAACAGCATTGCAATTTTACATTGACTTGTATGAACATTTTAATGTCTTTCTACTTTATTTAGTACAATACAAGGAGGAGACACTAAAAATCCAGAATTTGTTTATTAAAATTTTTTGTATTTACAAAAAGAAAATGTATTTAGTCTTATATACAACCACCTTCCAAGTACTTTCCGTTTGGTGGCATACACTTATTGAGATGATTTTTCCATTGCTCAAGTTTTTGAACTTGTCAATTTTGATGACTTTTATTGCTTCTGCTATTTTTTTGTTTGACCTATTCCATGTTGGCAAAATGTTTTTCTTTGAGAACTTTTTCATTTGGGGAAACAAAATAAAGTCACTTCCCCTTGTATATATTTCATAAAGGTAATGAAAGTATCCATTTTATTATGTTATATTTTTTTATATTATAACACCACCTGATACTCAGACACCCCTAATAAATATTTATTCTGTATTAAATTAAATTTAATAATTAACTTATTAAATGAATAAAACCCCATTAACTAATGAAATAGACAATTTATAAGAAAGAAAGGTTGGACTAATGAAATGTTGACCTTCATTTTTGAGATTTTAATTTGAGATACTTGTGAGACATGTAACTATAAATTAAAGAGTTGAAAAGACATGACATGTCTGGACTTTGGGCTAGAATCCAGGTCAATAATTTGAAAGTACCATCATATACAGCTTTCTTTTAAATATAAAAATAGATGAAATGTTTCAGAAAGACACAGAAAGTGTAAGTAAAATGAAATAACTCAACCTGAAAATCTCTTTTGGTTTTCACAGCAGGTTATCCATGAATTCATACTAAAGAATTTACAAAATTATGACAGTGGAAAGAGTAAATCTAAAATGAGGAGATGCAACTGCAAATTAATTTATCAATGAAACAACTGTGGCTTGGTGCTCATGAATTTCTTAGCAGTTGTATAATGAATCCATGAGAGAAACACACATCACTCATCATCCTCCCCCTGAATAAGTCAGTTTAGCTGTTTCTCCCTTTGAGGACTCAGAGGGGCAAAGTCCTGGTGTAGTTACGAAGATGATGTTATCACCCTATGTTAAACAATTTACTTCCCCACAGAAGAAGCCACTGGTTTTTACAGTTGTCTTTAAACTGGGAAAATTATAACCCTGGGGCTAAATGCGGGTCGACATTAAACTATACTCAGGCACAAAAAGTTTTAAAATAATTTAGTTACTAAATTATAGATATTCTCTTTCTTGCCTTAAATATTTCAGTAGTCTGCTTTCACCTTTCTGTTTCCTCTTTCATAATCTCTTCTAACCATATAAAAACACTCGCATATATTTCAACCTCTGCCAATATCACTATGGTGTGATGATCTAGTATTGATGTTAAGAATGCAGTTGACTGAAAATAGGGAAATGTTTCCTTTTGCAGGGCAAGTCTTTCCTATTTCTTCACTTTAAAAAAAAGAATTAATTAAAAAACAATTATTTTATGATTCTGAAAATTTGAAAGTAATTCTACAATCTATTTACATTGCTAAGATGATTCTCATCTCCTTTTATGTGAAAAGTTATCTAAGAAGTTATAGCAATTCAATAAAAAATAGAAATAGAACAGATATTAAAAACTGCTTCTTTCTAGCAATAAGTAACGTGTACCCATAAATATATAATCTAATTGGAAAACTTCCACTTTTATCCAACTCATTGTGATGCATTCCCAATGAAATTTTAAATTATTATGTCTAGTTATAATTAATTAAAATTTGTAGCACATATGTTTTTGTCAATTGTATACTATTAATAATTATAATAATAAATTAACTCAAGGGTAAGAGCCAAATGAGCACTGTAGAGCTTGGTCACCAAAACTTTTGTAAGTTTTAACTTAAATTTTCATATGTTTTCATTGTGAAAAAATAATTATGAGAAGAATGATAAGAACATTTTATAGGCTGAATCCTATGTAATCCTTGCTAACAGATGTCACTCCAGTAAGTCTAACAATAAAAATAAATTTAAAAATTTAAAAAAAGAACATTTTATAAAGACTTTCAAGGAAAGTAAAGTATTACATAATAAAGTTCTGTGGAGGAAATTGAATAAATTAAATTCAAGGAGCAAAAGAAAAATGGAAATTTTTCTTTTATTAAAGAACAACTCATTCATGATTTTTTTAAATATATGACACTGTGTAGGCAAGCATATAGTATTCAGATTCTATTAATTCTATTTTTAAAATGGGATGACATGGTTTAAAATGTCAGTATTATACATATATTATTACAAACTTTGTAAATACTTTGTAATATTTGTAATGAAACAGTTTAGGTTTTTGTATTAATTTTAAAATGCTTTTGGGGTACCAGAATTTTTGTCTTTCTTTTCCTCCTATCCCCAAAGCAGTTTTAGCAGAGCAAAACCAGTCCAAGCAAAGACTGTATGATTGTTAATTTAAAACACAATCTCTGAATCAAGAATTTTGATTGTGGGAAATCAGGCCAAGTTTCTGGTCTACCAATTCTTAAAGTCCTTTCAACCTGCTTACTCTGATATGTCATCTCTGATTGTATCCACCTTTTATTTTACCTTTAAAATAAATAATTTAAAATCTATTCCCTTATATACATACCAGTTTGCTCCCAGCTCCACATTTAATTGTGAATATCAACTTGCTCAGTTATTGCTTAGGTCCATATAATCCTATCTCACATCCAAATACTTTTTTTCCCTAAGACTTTAAACATCTCATGCCTACTGAAATTGTGTGAGGGTTTTTCAATTTTGGGAGGGTATTCTTTGATGTTCATTATGAGTTTAAATATCCACTCTGTCTTTTTACACACGTATTGCAATTATCATAAGTATGAAAGAAGAAAAAAATAAAATTCTAATTTCCTGGGTGCCTTAATTTTAAGATTAATCAACAGGACTGAATTTCTCTATTCTTAATTGATGTTTTTCAAAAGTTTGAAATTTTCAGATATGAGTTTAGAATGTAAGAAAAATAAACAGAAAAATGATAATAAACTTGCCTAATCGAGTAGTTATGAACACTTTTATTTACTTTTTATCTATCATTTATAAACATTTGAGTATTACTGTATACATTTTTAAGTAATTTACTTGATGTTTTACCATGAACATTTTCATAGTTTATTTATCCAAAAACTAAATTAATTTACATAGCAACACATTCAAATATACTTTAATTGATATAAAATCCCACCTTCAAAACACAATTTTTCTAAAAGGGATTCACATTATCCTTGCATTAAAACATTATATATATATATAATGTAGGTATATATCATGTACTAATCAGAGTGTTGATAGTTAAAAACGTAATATGGTGATTCAATGGTATTAGGAACCTAGGCTCCTTTTGTCCTATTACTTGTACTTTGCCTGTTGTCCTATGGCATCTACTTCATGAACTGTGATGTTTTGTCGAGTTATTAACATCATGTCCATATTTGAGTTAATGGAAGGGAACTGAGGGGAAGGGAAGGGCATTCATTCATTTTTCTTGTAAGGGCATAATCCAATAGTACAACTACATATAATTCGTTAGTCAAAACCTACCCATATGCTATGTCTAGTAAAGAGAAAAATACAAAATTTAACTTAGAGCCACAATCTTAGAAAAGGAATATAAATAACAGGTTGACAAGTTTTCTGGTTTATTAGTAATAATTATGCCTGAGTTTTTATTTACCACATACATTATTGATCTTATCTCTGTATAGTTTAATGTCTTTAATGTTTTTATTCCTTTCATTATGGCACTTTTATGCCTTTAATCTGTGTCACATTGCACTAGTCATTTCTGTACATTCTATACATTTTTTTTTGTTTTCAGCAAATATTTTATTTATTTATTGACCTCTTTTTGTTACTCATTTAATATCCAATGCTCTGGAATCTATGTTTATGCAATTCCGTTGGTTTGTCACTGTATTATAAAATCTAATTTCTCTTTGAATTCAAACTATTTTAAAAGAATTTTTTTGGAAGGGCTTTTCTTTAGAAAGAGAATCAAACCTGCCTTTTACATGTTAAATTATTTCTTTGTCACTATTAGTCCCCACTTACTCACAGTTTTGTTTTCCATTCTTTTAGTTACCCATGGTCAACCTTGGTTTGAAAATACTAAATAAAAAAATTCCAAAATAAACAACCATAAATTTTAAATTGTGTTCAATTCTGAGTTGTGTAATAAAATTTTGCACCATCCAACTCTGTCCCAGCCACGATACGAATCATCCCTGCATCCAGAGTATCCAAGCTCTATACTCTCCTTGCCTGTTAGTCACTTAGTAATCATCTTGGTTATTGAATTGATTGTCACAGTATTGAAGTGCTTGTGTGTTTAAGTAACCCTTATTTTACTTAATAGTGATCCTGATATACAAGAGTAGTGATGGTGGCAATTCGGCTACGTCAAAGGGAAGCTGTAACATGCTTTATTTAAGTGATAAAAATACTGTACAGTAAGATAATATTTTGAGAGAAAGAGACTACATTCATATAACTTTTACAAGAGCAGAGCCAAGCAAACCGAGAATTTATTTGTAAAAAAAATGTGCATTTATTCTTACATGTTTAACTTCAGTCACCTTCAAAGTACTTTCCATTTGATGCAATACACCTGTCGAGATACTTTCTCCACTGCTCAACACAGTTTTTGAACTTGTCGATTTTGATGCCTTTTAGTGCTTCTGCTCTTTCTTGTTTCACCTCTTCCACGTTGGCAAAACATTTCCCTTTGAGGACTTTTTTCATTGGGGAAACAGAAACAGTCGCTCAGGGCAAGATCGGGTGAATAAGGAGGGTGAAGCATGATGGATCATGCTGTTTTGTTTGTCAAAAACTACTGAACACTCAGCGTGGTGTAGGCAGGTATGTTGTCATATGGCATATTGTTTATGTAAATCATCCATCATGCAAAGGGCAAACGTGTTGACAGAGTCTCCACAAATACTTCATGGAAGTCAAAGGCAGCCTCTCACAACAATGTCAGCTGGTACACTGATGCAGATGTGTTCCTAGAACCCTCACCTAGCAGGAGAAGCCTGTACTACAAGGGGCCTGACCTCATAGGATATTAATAATACTTTTTTGGGGGGATCCCCCCATATAACAGTTGATGCTGTAATTGTTCTATTATTATTAATTATTGTAAATCTCTCATTGTGCCTAATTCATAAATAACTTTATCATATATATATATATATATATATATATATATATATATATATATATATATGTATACACATACACACACACACACACACACACACAGACAGGAAAAAAAAGCTAGGATGGAGGAGAGCTGTCAGGAAAAAATCCAGACATAAATGCCTCTATTTTTCATATTACATGGCTCAATACTTTCTGGACAGCCCTCATGTATAAGTTTTGACACTATCCATGGTTTTAGGTATTCATTGGGCATCTTGGAATGTATCTTCTGTGGATTAAGATGGTCTACTGTAATAGATTTCTATATTTGTTATGTCTTTTCTTTTTATGAACTTTTTATTATTCCAATATACATATGGCAATTTATTTTTATTTTTCCCTTTTTTGTTTAAGAACTGCTTGTTTTGTTTTTAGAGTCTTGGTTTAAGGCGATTATAATATACGAGGTGTGATTAAAACAAATATGGTGACAGTGAATGTTGCTGCCGAGTGCCATCCAAAAATGCAGGAACCTTTGGTACGGGAAGTGGCACATCAAACTTTTGTAGCAGTGTGTGACAAGTTTCAACTTGTTCAATGCAATCAGTCAGGTATGAACTACAGTTGAGAGAAAGTGTATATTAAATGTGCCATAAATCATGGATCACATTAACACATCAGCATAAATTTTTGTCAAATGAAAACATTACAGTGTTTCTTCATCTTCCTTATTCACTGAATCTGGCACCATGTGACTTCTGTGCCCTTCCCCAAACCAAAATGATCATGAAAAGGAAACAATTTTGGATGGATTCAGGACATCGAGGCAGCCATGACAGTGCAACTAAAGACACTTCATGAAAGAGGACTTCCAGAACTGCTTCTGAAAGTGGCAAGAATGAGGGCAAAGGTGTGTTTAAAGCAAGGGTTAGTATCCTGAAGGGGATTAATGGCAATATGTCTTTTACTGAAGTGAGATTTTTAACTTAAACATCCACTGTATTTTTTTTATTATACCTCATACTGTCAATTAATTCTTCTATTTCCTAAAAAGTGAATATGGTTGAGGTAGGGTTTAGCTTTGGCTGTGGAATATTGTAGTTTGTGTAGATAAATTCTGTTTGGCGTTCCCTTCACTCTCCTCCACATTCTGATAGTGCTTATTAGATTATAAAATGGTAGCGATAAGTGTCAGTTTTAAAGAAATACGTTGAATGTTTTCCCTGGACTGTCTACATGATCTCCATTTTGAAACTGTAGGTGACATTTTTCTTTTTCCAGTATCTTATCCTATTGCTTTTATTTTCTTTTAAACATTTTTAAGTATCAACCTGTTTACTTTTTAAATCCTTTTGCTTTTTTTCCCCCACAGATACCATGTGTTTTGGCCTCCTATTATAAATGCCAAAATATTTTTTTAAATATATTTTTTCTTTATTTTTATCTTAGAGAAATTATTTTTAAAACCATCTTATTCTCTAGTCTTTAGCACCTTATCATAATTTTATTCTGTGATAATTTCTTCCCACGTGCTTTGACTATTATTTTAAATTTATTTTACATATCCTCATGTACAGAAATATTAATGAAGCTCATTCAGTTTTGGTCAGTGTGGAAAATGTGTCTGCTACCTTTGTCCTCATTTATTCAGTGACTCTTTTACTTCATCTTGTAGTACTCAACTACAAGGTCTGACAGTTAAGTTCATGAATATAACACATGGTACGTACATTGGTAACACTGTACAAATAACTCAGTAAGGTTTCATAACTTTGGTATATCTGTGTCTCACAGTTGTGTTCATGTCAATGTGTGATGGTATTTTGCTGAGTGGAGTTCATTATTTTTGCTTGTTTTTGTGTGCCATCAAGACAATGTCAGAGCTTGAATTAGAGCAAAAAGTGCTTGTTAAATTTCTTGTTAAACTAGGCAAGACTGGAAAGTGAAATCAGAGAGATGTTAGTTTAAGTTTATGGGGATAATGCCATGAGAAGAACAGCAGCATACAAATGGATTTAACGTTTTTCTGAGGGGAGAGGAAGTGTTACTGATGAAGAGATATCAGGGCGACCAGTAACAAGCAGAACTGATGAAAACATTGCAAAAACCCATTGAATTGTGCTTCAAAAAATTGTGCATCAGCTGACTATGAGAAGCATATCAGTCCAAGTAAACATCGAGAGAGAAACAGTTAGGGAAATTTTAACTAAAAATCTTGTTATGAGAAAGGTGTGTGCAAAAATGGTCCATCCTGAAGGAGCTCACCTATGAACAAAAGCAAAGGAGAGTCGAAGTTTGCCAAGACCTTTCGGAGAGGCAAGTCAATGTTTTGGGCCATGTTATCACTGGTCATGAAACGTGGGTGTACCAATATGACCCTGAAACAAAGGGTCACAGTGGACAGTGAAAGTCAGTCAATTCTCCAAGACCAGAAAAGTTCTGTCAGTCCAAATCAAACATCAAAATGCTATTACTAACCTTTCTTGATATTAGAGCTATTGTTCATTATGAATTTGTACGAACTGGACAGTCAACCAAGTTTACTACTTGGAAGTCCTGAAAAGGCTACTTGAAAATGTTACATGAAAATTACTGGAAATTTTCATCAACAACTCATGGCTCTTGCATCACAACAATGCATCAGCTCACATGGCACTCTCTGTGAGGGAGTTTTTAATTAGTACACAAATAATTGTATTAGAACACCCTCCTTACTCACCTGCTTTGGCCCACAGTGACTTTTTTCTTTATGCAAAGATCAAGGAAATATTGAAAGGAAGACATTTTGATGACATTTGGGATAATATTAATACCATGACAGCTCAGATGGCCATTCTGAAAAATGAGTTCCAGAATTGCTTTGAAGGGTGAACTAGGCACTAGCATTGCTGCATAGCTTCCCAAGGGGAGTACTGCAAAGGTGACTGTAGTGATATTCAGCAACAAAGTATGCAGCACTTTCTCTAGGATGAATTCAGGAACTTAATTTTCAGACTTATAATAAGCAGGTTGATTTGTGCACACATGATCTTGTTTTTTACATCTTCTAATGTTAGTAACTCCAGAATAAAGTAGACTTTCCTTTTGACCCTATCAAAAAAATTTGAATTTCTAACCCAAGAATAGAAGAAAAATTATAATATTCAGCACACAGTGTTCCAACAGATGTTCCTGATTTTGACATTTTAATATTAAAGATTGAATTCCCACTGTATCAGGAGTCTCCCTCAGGCTGGCCTTCAATTCATCATTCCCCTGTAGGTTTCTAGGAGCTTTTGGAGAGTATGTGTAAGAAATATTTTGGTTAAATCAAAATGTACAAAATCCCTTCCTGAGAAGTAGCTGTCAAAATTTCTCCTCTCTGGTTTATCTGTAGTTAAATTAGACAACTTTAGACCAATCCTATAACATTGTGCTTTATTCATTTATGTTCTTTGCATTTAATGACTCTAGGTAGTGTATTCACTTTCATTTTCCAACTGGCAGAATCACTGACTTCTTTCTTATACCTAACTGGATCTATTCACCTAAAGCTCTTGTCTGGGTCTTTGAGAAACTTCATTCTGTCAAACTGGACCCAATAAAAGGGATCAAAAAAACAATTTATTTTGTAATCAAATGAAACATGTTTCTAAATCAAGCTCCACTGATCTGGCTCCACTGATTTCCATTCTGTCTCCATTGAGTTTATAGTTAGTAAAAAAAAAAAAAATTACTCCCAGAATATGTAAATTACTTATTTTTATATATTTGTTAATTGTTGATGTTACTATAATTTTATACTTATTTCTGTTTCTCATGGGTATTTTGAGGGAGCTTAAAAGAGATAAGGGCTTTTAGTTATGTCCATTTTAATATAAATTTTGCAGTTTATACTTTAATAGATTGGTTTCCAACTCAGCACATTAGATTAACATGTGGAATGTTCACATGACAGGAATATAACAAAGGCCAAAGAGTCATGGAAGGGGGCCCTGGCATTGATATTTTAACAAATTTCCACAGGTGATTTTAATATACAGCCACAGTTGAAAATCATGGTTTTCAGAAAGCATTTTTGAAAATCTGGTCTTAATATAGTTTTATTTAATAAAGATATCATTGGAAAAATTACATTGAAATTAGAAAGCAAAACGTAATCCTTGTTTAGAATTATGTAATAAGAAATTTTCAAACTTTAATTAAAAGGTTTCATATTCTAAAATCCTGAATAAAAAGAAACATTTTTAAAGTTAGTAACATCAAAATAATATTAGAAAAAGAAAAAGACAAACAAATTTGAAAAACCCCCAAAATGAATGAATGATTAAATGAATAAATAAATTAAAAAGTTAGTAATGTCAGGAAGAAAGACATAATGTCTATGCTTTAAGAAGGGATTTTTTATGTCTATTTTATGCTACCTTATTGATCAGGATTTAAAAAATATTTTTATTAAAAAAGATCAAGGAAATCATACCTCATTGCTGATTTTGATAAACCTCTATTGTTTCACAGTTAAACATTATGTTAAATGTTTACTTGAGAACCATGGTTTGTTTAACTCCTTTTTATTAAATCAATTTTGAATAATAAGCAATCTATTTTTTAATTCTTTTATTTCAAAGCACATCTTTGCATTATTTTTACTGTCTCTAAGTTTTTCTGTCTTAATTATTACTTTTCCAAGTTTCTCCTGGGAATATTTTGGGAAACTTGATCATAATTTCTTTTAGTAATCTATAATAAATGTATTTCTGCTGCTAACTCAGAGTCATTCCCTCTTTAAAATTTGCAATGTATTTTTATAAGTCTCACTAGTTGTTGATGCTTTTGCTTACTTATTCATGAGGAGTCCAAATAACAATACTTTTCTGCTTGTTGTGAGCATTAGTAGAAAGGGAGGGCCCGTCTAATTATGCAGAATATTCCCCTTTCCTATTTAGGTGTACTCCACCTGCCTTCATTCCAAGTTCAGTAATATTAATGAGACCTTGACAAGATCTTTCCACACACTCACTCTGTTATGTAATGAGTCAGAATTTTAAGAGGCTCCATTAGTCTTTCTCTAACATATCCAGATCAGTATAAAATATACCTCACATCTTTCTTGTTAAAAATGCCATCTTTCCTTCTTTCCAGCACTAATTAATTTTGCCCTTGTCTTGTGTCTGTCATTTCACAAGGAATATACAGATGGAAGTATAAACTACTGAGTATATATTGCCTTTATACTCTAAAAAGAAATACTTTTTACTCAAAAGAGAGCATGCCAAATAAACAGTTATGTGCCTGGTACTTAAACTAGGATATTCCCATGAAAGGTATGATTAATGTGTTTGTCTTAGAAAAGTAATCACTGTATTTCAATGTTTTTATTCAGTATTTTCCACAAAGTCATTTAGGGCATCTTGTGGTTTTGAGTGTTTTGTCAAAGTGACATACCAGTCTAGCCAAGGACAGTTACATCTTCCCAGAGAACCCTGGACAAAATAGCAGGCCTATTTTTTTAAATGCAAGTGAATTACAATAATAAGAGCTCACAAATTGTTACTGGTCACTGATTTTGAAGAACATTATCTCACACAAAAAGCTAAAATTATAATTTAAAAAAGGACAGAAATTATACCTGCCAGGAACTTGTTTTAAAAGCTTTAGAATAAGGCACTGAATATAAATTCTTTATTTTCTTATGAAGAAGAAAAAAACTCCTTGCTAGTTAGAGACATTTTCCTTGTACTAACTTCTGACCAACTGATAGATTACAGATATGACTTCTATAAAATAATATAATGTATCTACAATACAGTGTTACCTGTCATATCTTTCATAATCATGGAGGACAAATCACTCCATTTGTGCCTTCATCTGAGGGAAAAACTTTCATCTATAAATCCAAATGACACAAACATAGCTTGATACTATGTCTCTCTATCTTGTGGTATAGGGAGGGCACATTTCACATGGAAGATTTATTTTCTGCTTTCAGGGAGACTAAAAAAAATGTTGAGTGTCTTCTTTGCATCTTCTATTTCTTAAGTAACTTTGATTCAAAATAATCAATATGCTACAGAGGCATATTTTGAGGTGACCTGCCCTAAGACCCATCAGTTCCCTTCTCTGAATTTTCCATGGAAGTTTCAAACATTAAAAGTTGAGCTGGTAGATTGTTCCATTATTTCACTGAATTAATCTTTTAGTCTCAAAGATAGGTTAGTTTATTTAAACATTTGTGTCTTATTTCAAGAGACAATACTGCAGGTAGGCTCCCAAAGTTAGGCCTATTTATGGTGCCAGCCATGAGGTATATATGTAAGAGGCATTTCTATAAAAACAGAACAAAACAAAATAAAAACAATGGTCAATGATTACAGCAAATTATAACCCAGGTTGTGAGTTTTAAGGGTAGCCAGACAAAAATATTTTAGATGTTAGTCTTGAAGTGCCTTTTGTAAGTGTGAATGTTTGTGATGAGATCATTTAGTATTCAGGCAAGCTTTCTGAGCGACCCACATAGCAACAGGCATGAAGATTGTCTACATGTGAGTTACTACGGTGATATTTTGAAGTTTATGTCAAGTTGTTTGTCAGTTTATAGCACTTCAGGAGAAAGAGCTGTTTTAGTTCTCTGTAATTCCAAGTCAGAGGAATGGGAAAAAGATCAGAAATGTTAGTTTGTAGAGCTGTAGTGACATTGGAGATTACAAGAAGAATTTGGAGTCTAGTACAGTTTACAGGTATAGTTAACAATTGTAAATCAGGTTGTAAGTTGTAAGGGTAGTCAGACAGTACCATGGTTTTCTGCCCTGTTTAAAATGGTACATCTGGTCAGTCTGGATATAAAACAGGACAAAATATATAACAGACAGAAAAAAAACTAACTATAATGGACAAAAGTAAGGTTCTATGAAAAGTAACCTCACAGGGTGATCTGATCACAAACTTCTAACTGGAAATAACGGGTAGTCACTTCTTTATTAAAATGTGTATGTAAGTCCTGCCCATTGTACTTGTGCATCTAGTTTAATACACCTTTGAAATGCAAACAGTAATCCTCTTTTTCAGACCCCTGGAAAGGTAACCACCCTCATCGGAGCACTTAATTTTGCTAATTCTCTTGTGTTTTGTTTTCTCACCTTCATGTAATATTCCAACATTCCCTCCTTAATTGCAAAGGTATAAAAGAAATTACAAAGTTGGCATTCTCCAGAACAGTTGAGATCTTGCTTTCTAGGAATGTTGTCAGTGTAGCTTAAATAAATTCTTATACAAATTATATACAGATTTGGATGTTTCTTACATCAACATCGTCTTTGGAAAGAAAAGATCAATGAAAATCAAAAGTACTCATTTACTAAATGTACCAGAGTCGCTGTGCCCAAGGAATTAGTTCCACAAATATTTACTGCAGCTAATCGAAATTTAGAAAGAAAAAAGGACTCTCTCTACTCTCATTTGCATTGGACCCTGCAGGTAGAGTTGTGGAAGACTAACATGGTTCTTCCCTTCTGGCAGTGCTTGTCAGAGATCCCAGGATCTCCCAGCTATTGCAGCCTCAGGCGAGCTGTGTCCAGACAGAGAAGTTAATCTTTCCAACTGTGCCAACTGTCAAAGGGAAAATTCTTTTCTAGGTTCTTCTGGATGTCTAAGAATTAAATTGACATGAGACAAATTAACAAGAGATAATGAAGTTTAATTTCATATACACAGAAGGTTCATAGGTATGGGGTCTAAAATTATGATCAAAGCAGGCAGCTTTTATATATTTTAGACAATAAAACTACAAATTCACGTGAAAATAACAAGACAAAGACACTTGGGTGCAACAGTGAAGAATCTAAGCAGTTTATTTACACAGCCCTTTCTGTACTGAATTCCTGAATTCCCTGTCTCTGGTGATAAGGACATCTTTGTATCTCTCTAAGCAGGGAGGGCACCTTTCACACAAAAGATTTATTGTTTCCAGGGAGATACAGTACAGGCGGAGTGTCCTTTTTGAACAGGATTCTTAAGTAACTTCAATTCAAAAGTGGCATATTTTGAAGTGCACTGCTCTGAGTCCTGTAAATGCTTATAAACTCTTGAGTCTGCATTTGGCACTTAACTAGCACTGGTAGAAATAATAATATTGGGGGGAAATGTACTTCAAATCAATGTTTGCCTTCAGAGTCTGATTTCTTATCTAAAAAAGATAACAGACATTGGGAGCTTGAAGCAGGTTGGTAATTATAAAGATAGAAAAGTTTGAAGTTGAAACAAACTGGATTTGCTGATAATTGGGTGTGAGATGTGAGTTAGGGTAACCAAACTTGATTTGCCTTGGATTTTTTTTCCATTTATAGCACAGGAAGTATTGCATCTTGAGGATGCTCTCAGTTAGAAAAACTGGGTGGTTAGTCACAATAGTCTTGGGAGCAAGAGTCATGTCAGATGGATTGCAAAGATTTGGACCTAAAAAGCTTGGAAGAGAGTAATTGTTACGGAAAAGCATTACTTTTATGTAAAAGTATGAAAATGTTTTCCAATCAGTAGTATCAAGTTAAACATTAACATGCAGTACATAGAAGATCCTGCAGATACATCCTCTCCTACAGTTGACATAGGTAAGCCTTAAAATTATTGCCAATTAAATGTACATTAGATAACATTTAATTTAACTTTTAACTTGCATTTCCTTAATCATTAATAATGTTGAATATCTTATCATTTATTTTCTGGCCATACATGATTTATTTTTGTGAATTGCCTATTGATGTTCCTTATCCATTACTTTAATTAGGTAGATGATTTTCTTCATTGATATGCTGGAAACTTTAGACATTTAGTTTCTTAATTTATCTAGGATTAAATTTTGTAATTTGGAGATTCAACTTTTTATTTGTAAAGTGAGCCATATTTTCCATTTACATTGCTGAATAGTCTTTCATTTTACTACTGGTGTGATAGGGCACCTCACCAATAGTGAAGTTTCACATGAGCATGGGTCTATGTTATACATTTATCTGTCTATTCTTGATCAAATACTGCTTTACCCCAATTTCTTTAACTTTATGATTATATTTTTAGTGTAAGAAACCATGTTGCCCAGTTTGGGGTTTTTTAAGTAAATACTTTATTTTGTTAATAGAGCAAACATCCAGAAAAGTGCATTAAACTTAAAATTACAACTTAAAAAATTGCTGTAAAATAAACACTCATGTAACCCCTTCTCAGATCAGAAACAGTATTATCAACACACTGGCGAAACCTCTGTAGGACCCTTCCAGATCATAGCCCCATCCACCTCCCAGAACCAAACACTTTCCTGACTTTTATGGAATTCAACTTCCTTCCATTTCTTTAGTTTCACAACCTAATTAACCATTTGTACAATTATTGTTTAATTTTGCCTATTGTGGGGTCATACAGTAACTTTTCTGTTGTATTTGGCCTCCTTTGTTTAATATTATGCCATTAAGAGTATCTGTGTTATAACACATATGGGAAGTCTATTCATTTTCATCTCTGCATGGTGTATATTCATATACCACAATTTGTGTAGATATACCACAGACGTTTACTCTACTGAAGTGGAGATTTTGGATTGTCTTCCATTTGGCCATTTTGAACAATACTATGACCTACATGCATATGTCCCCTGTACACAAATGTACGTATTTCTCTCTAGTTGTGAAATTCCTAGGTTGTAGGTTATACCTTACAATCATTAGATGCTACCAAAGAAATCATACTAGTTGAAGTCTACCAGAAATTCATGAAAGTGCCCATTGCTCCACATCCTCACATGACTGTAGGTACTTACCTTGCCTTCCATTACTATTAGTTTTTCTCATATTGCAGTCCACAAATAGAAAAATTTTAATCCTACCTGAGAATTACTGAATCAGAAACTCTGGTGGTAGGACCTACCAACCTGTATTTTAACAAAACCTCTAAGTGATTCAGATATACACTAAAGTTTGAGAACCAAACTTCATACATAAGGTCAACTCCCTGCTTTCACTAGACATAATCCTCTCAAAAATAGTGCTTTCCCCCGTTTCCTATAATATTTTCATTCCCACTAAATCATTTTTATCATCATACAAACATGCTATTATTTTTTAATCTTTTTTTTTTTTGGAGGGGGGAGGTAGTTCCCTGGCTGGGAATCAAACCCAGGCCACAGCGTTGAGAGCGCCAAAGCCTAGCCACTACACCACCAGGGAACTCCCTATTTTTTAATCTTCAAATACAATCTTTTCTTCTCAGCCACCAACTTGTTTCTCTGCTCCCTTTTAATGAAAACTAATAGAAATACTCCTCTATCTCGCTGTTTGCAATCATTCCTCTCCCATTCTCTCTTAAGCACACAAAGACAAAATGTTTCTTCCAAACCCCACCAAAACTCTGATTAGGTTCACTAATGATATCCGTTTGCTAAGTCCAATGGTCAATCTTCAGTCCTCATTTTATTATAGCTATGAGCGTCAGTTGACACAGTTGATCACTCCCTCTTTAGGTGAACGATTTTTTCACTTGGCTTATAGAAACTCTTATTCTTTCTTCATTGGGCAAAAAATCTGAGTAGACACTTCATAAAAGAGGGAAAATAAATGGAACATAAATAAATATGTTCACTATAATGGGAAACCAGAAAAATGAAGATTAAAATCTCAGGGAGATACTACATTTAATCAGATTGTCTTAGAAGTTTGATATTACCAGTGTGTTTTTGTTAAGAACTATTTTGAAATTTGGGAACTGTTTGTCTTCCATGTAATTTTAAAATCAGTTCGTGAAAATTTTCAAAAAATGATCTATTGGTTTTGAGTGGATTTCATTAAGTAAAAAGTACTGGAAAATAAATATCTTTGTGATATTAATGGTTATAATAAATGAATATGATAGATTTCATTTATTTAGAATTATTTAATGTCTTTCAATAAAGTTTCATAATTTTATATATATAATATCAAATAATTCAGAATTGCCATTTATTACTGGACATTTTTCAATTTTGTGCCATTGTAAAAACAATCTTTATTGTCACATTTATGTTTGCTCACATATTAATAAAAATTTGTATCGATTTTACATTATTCTATTTTACAGATAATATTTTCAATATTTCAACACTAAACACAATGCTCTTTTAAAAATATTCTTTAACTCATTGAGGAAGTTTCCTGTTATTCCTTGTTTAGTAAGACTATAATTAATTTATTTTTAATAATGAATAGAAGTTTTGATTTTTATGTATTTTTTTTTTCCGCAGCTATTCAATTTACAAATGTTATTGAGGACCTACTATTTGTCAGGCACATTTCTAAATAAGGACATATCATTTTAACAAAATAGACAGAAATCCCTGCATTTCTTGTATTGAAATGATTACAAAGGATACCTCTAGATTTTCTACTTAATCCTGTTAGTTTAGTTAATTAAATCAATTGGTTTTTTAATACCAAAGATTCCAAAATGACTGGGATGAAATCACTTAACCAACATGTATTATAATTTTTAAAACATTACTGGATCTATTTGTAATTTTTTTAGAATAATTACATACAAATTTATGAATGAGGCTGATCTATGATTTTTCTTCTTTTATTGTTGGTAGAATAGAAGTATCACACCTTTTTAAATATCTTTTTATATTTTGCAGAAGCTTGTTTCATATTTGAAATAGGAATATTTGTGAGAACTATAAAAATCTGAGTCTGACAGTTCCCTTCTGAAATAATTTTTATTATGAATTTAATTGTATTAAAGATTTAAAGCAAAGCTGACAACAAGTAATAAATTTTATTGATTGTTAAATATTTCAACCAACACCTTGCTTTTTAATTTCTATTATTTTCTAGGGATGTTTTATTTTCATCTGTTTATTGGAAAGCAGTCATTTATAGTATATACCTGAAGTAAAATTGATTATATATATAAAATATGTGAATCTGCAGCATCTATTAGGTACTGCCTATGAATGTTGAACTAGATATATACAAGCAGTTCAAGCCTCTGTTGCATTTTGAGGTGGAATTGCTTCTTTGGAAAACCTGTCTTTGCTTTTAAGGTCTTCAACTCATTAGATGAGGCTCATACATTCATCACAGAGGGTAATTTATATGCAATGTGTATTGATTTAAATGTTAATTACATCTAAAAAGTATCTTCACCACAATATCTAGAGTGGTGTTTGATGTGACTAGACAACTGGAAACCACAGTTTACCCCAATTCACATAAAAAAGTCACCTCAATAAATTTAACAATAAAAAAGAAAAGAAAAGAAGCACAGACCCCAAAAAGGTGGTAAATGGAATGGGTAGTTGAAACTGAAACAAAAATCAGATTGTAGACCTAACTCCATCAATAAATACTTGTGTGATTTAAAAAATAAAAAACCATCACAATATTTAAACCTAGGAGGTTGTATATGTTAGTTGGGAAATCAGGTAAGGACATGTAAATTTATGCATGTAGATTAAAGCATGGGACTTGATTATATTTCCCTGGGTGAATACGCAGATGGAGAAAAATTATGCCCCAGGAGAAAGCCAACAACACGTTGTAGCATCCACGTTGCATGGCTGCAGGCACAACTTAAACGTTTAGACGTGTAAGTAGGGGTGCCTATGATATTAATACATTATAGACAGAGATGGAGAACATGGATATGCCCATAGAAGATGGATATGTATTTATTTTGCCTGTGGTTTCTTAGGTGACATTGAATTGATAAATTCTTATAGGAAACATTATTGATCACGTTCCAAAAAAAAAATTACTGTTTTAGGATTACATTTTTTTGTTCAGTATATTTGAATAGCTCTATTCTCTCCTACTCATTCAACCATGATTTCTTAAATTTATCGAGTGGTTCAAAATCCTTACTTTTTCTATTTATTATATAGTATCTCTATCAATATTGCTTTTTATATTTTACTGTTATAATTATTATTGTTATGTTATACATGTAAATTTTTTGAAGGAGGCTTTAGTCATTTTCTATTTGTTACTATTGTGATTAAAATGAAATATCCTTTTTTATGTAGATTTTATATAATTTACAATAAAAGAACAGTTTGGAAGTCTAGCCACCTCCTGCTGTTAGGTAAATTTATTTTGTAACATTAAAGCCACAAAAAAAAAATGTTCTTCAATCATTCAAGCACAATAAATGCATTCAGACAGTTTTGCACTTGTTTATTTGTTCTGGAAGTCATCCAAATTAACTTGTAATTCTAAATAACCACAAATGCCAATGCAAAGTAATTTGAAGTGACAACATATCAGTTTAAAGTGCAACCATAGCACTAGGTGTTACAATTTCTGTATACCAGGTTCAACCAGGGCATTTCATTATGAGAGTTACTCATTTTCAGCATGAACAGAAACATTTATAAAACAAATTATACCACCTAATAGACTAATGGGGAGAATAATTTTTTGGTCAGAAATAAAGCAAATGACATTTTATTTAATTGCTTTATCATCAACTATCTGCTAATTATATCGACTAGCTTTCCCATGTGTAATTCATCTTTAAAAAATATTTGTTGGTAAAAATATTATTTCTTCAAAGGTCTCAGAAGTAAATGATTGCTTATTGCGTATCAGCAAATCCTTAATTTGCATCTAAATTTAAAAAACAAATTTATGCATTTTAACTTGAAATTTTAATAGGCACAAATAATATGTGGCTTACACAATACTACAACCAAAACATGCACAAAACAAGTTTTCTTAATCAAATGTTTACTTAAAAGCATTGATTTTAATGAGGGAGTAACTTGATTCAGAGGTAATAATGATGTATAAACATTATATCTTTTTGGTTCATAATTAAAAAGTACTCAACTAGAAATGTGTGAGTTGATTTTTTTTTTACTTTTTTTGCAATGTGAACCCATAAGAAGCATAAAAATTGGATATATATATATATATATATATATATATATATAGTATTGAAAACTTCATTCTTTTATCAATTTTTCTTTCAAAATTTTACCTAGAAACACTCATTTGCTTATTTATTCATTTATGTAAAAAAATATAATGCAACTTATGTTTGAATTTTCAAAAAACACGTTTTCCTTATAAAATAAGCTATTTTACTATAAATTTGTATTTGCCCACCTAAAGATTAAGTATGTACTAAAGCAGATGATAATAAACATTACATATGTAAATTTTATTAACACTATTATTTACATATTTGATTGCAATTGGTCTTATGAAAACATATTCATTAACAGATATAAGCTGTCTTTTGTCTTCTTTTCGCTAATACAGATGATTTAAATGAACATTCTATTCACCAGAGAGAGAAGATGAGTATCAGCCCCACAAATACGACGAAAGCAGGCACATACATGTTCTCTGAGTAGGAAACAAAACCACTGAATTTATTTAGCAGTGCAATGCAAACTTTGTATCTTGGCCTTATGATGTAACTTATAATAAACATCTTACAAAGATACATAGCTCATATATACAGTAGACTCTTAGTCAGCTGGCACCCATGGGAATTGGTATATACCAGAAAAATGTTAAGTAGACTCTCTGTTAACCAAAAATCAAGGAACTGGCATTCTCAAGCAACCAGCAGGGTTTTTTTGCCAGTTGCTTGAGATTTTGCTGGTTGCTTGAGTTTCGGTTACTGGAGAATCTACTTTACTTCGTTTCACCATGAATGGTACCACAATACAATTATACCTAATTACAAGTTAGAAGACACACATAAATCATTTTTAGTATTAGTTTTCTCATAAGTTATCATATTATTAATCTTTTGTAGTAATAATAAAGTTTACATAAGCCACCAATTTCTTTGCAAACTATTCTTAATATTTAAAAAACTACTCCAAAATGTGCTTTAAAAATACTGCTGCATATATAAGTTATCATTAAAAAAAGATATATGCTTATAAACATCTGTGTATATGCGTGCGTGTGCATGTGTGTGTATAAATGTATATTTCAATTTTGCTATAATTTGCTCAAAACAGTCTTTTTCTTTTGTCTGGGACTTTCAGAGAAATATTTCTATTTGACAAGAAAGAAATTACCTGAATTTCTTTTTAAATTAAAAAATTAACTTAACTTTAAATAAAATAACTAACTTTTAGAGCATATACGTCCTGTATCCCTCTACTCAGCATTGGTGTGGTTCATTTGTTTTAATTGATGAACCAATAGTGATACATTATTATTAATTAAATTTTATAGTTTGTTTCACTCTTTGTGTTGTGCAGTTACATGCTTTGACAAATATATAATGACGTGTGTTCATCATAGCAGTATACTGAGTAATTTCCCTGCCCTTAAAATCTCCTGTGCTCTTTTGATTCAATCTCCAATTACTTATCTTTTCCTACCCCAATCCCCTGGCATTCACTGACATTTTTATGATCTATGAAGGACTGTCCAATCTTTTGGCTTCCCTAGGCTACCTGGGAAGAACAAATATTGTCTTGGCCCACACATAAAATGCACTAACACTAATGATAGCTGATGAGCTAAAAACAAAAAAATGGTCTGTGCATAATTTTTGTAATGTTTTAAGAAAGTTTACAAATTTGTGTTGGGCCACATTCAAACCGTCCTTGGCCACATGCTGTCTGTGGGCCATGGGTTGGAAAAGCTTGGTATATAGTTTTATCTAGTCCAGAATGTTGTATAATTGGAATCAAACAATATGCAACCTTTTCAGGCCTGCTCCTTTCACTTAGGCCTATGCATGCAAGTTTCCTCCATGCCTTTTCATAGCTTGATGGAAAAGCATGAAGGAAACCCATTTATTTTTGTGTTTAATGTCCTACTATGTGAATGTATCATAGTTTGTTTATACATTCACCCATTGAAGAAAGTCTTGGTTGCTTTCATTTTTTAGAAAATATGAATATAGCTGCTATATACATTTGTGTGGAAATAAGTTCTCAATTAATTTGTGTAAATACCTGGAAGTGCGATTGCTGGTTTGTATGGTAAAACTGTGTTAAAATTTTTAGTGAACTGCCAAACTCTTCCAAAGTGCTCAGGTCCTTTTGCATTCCCATAAGCAATGAATGGGGATTACTGTTGCTCTGTATTCTGATCAACATTTGGTATTCCCAATACTTTAAATTTTAGATATTCTAATAGGTATGTAGTCATATCTCATTGTTCTTTTAATTTGCGATTCCTTAATAATGTTGACAATCACTTTTTTGTACTTGTCAACTGTATAATATCTCCTCTTTGGTGAACTGTCTGTTCAAATAATATTGGCCCAAATTTAAATTGGTGGCTTGCATTCTTATTGTCTGATTTTCAGAATCATTTGTATATTTAAGATACAAGTCCTATATCACATACATGAGGGCTGTCCGGAAAAAATCCAGCTTGTATTTTTCATAGTGCTTGGTTAGATACTCTCCAGACAACCCTCGTATGTTTTACAAATGTTTTCTCCCAGTTTATGGTTTGCCTTTTATTATTTTAACAGTGTCTTTCATGAGCAGTTGTTAATTTTAATGAAATTCAACTTACTCATTTTCCATTTATGAATTTTGTTTTTGGTTCTGTGTCTAAAGCTCATGGCCAAAATTAAGATCACCTAGATTTCCTTCTACATTATCCTCTAGTTTTATACTTTTGGATTGGCGTTTAAAGTCTACAGGCCATTAGACTTACGTTTTTTGAAAAGTGTAAAATTGGTAGTTACGTTTAATTTTTTCTTGTGGAATTCCAGTGGTTTCAGTTCTATTTGTTGAAAAGAGTACTCTCTTTCACTTGAATTATCTTTGCTCTTTTGTGAAAAATAAATTGACTCTATCTGTGAGGGTGCATTATTTCACTAATACCACACACTGTCTTGTTTATAATAGCTCTACAAGTCTTGAAGTCAGGTAGTATCAGTCCTCTGCCTTTGTTCTTTTTTTATTATTGTCATATGACTATTCTGGGTCTTTTGCTGTTCAAATAGTTAATTTTATATGCAAACTGGACAGGGATATGTGGTACTCAGACATTTGGTCAAACATGATGCTGGGTGTACTTGTGTGTTTCAGAATGAGATTAATGCTTAAATCAGTAGACTGAATAAAAAAGATTGCTCTCATAATGAGGGTGTGCCTCATCCAATCAAGTAAGACTTGAATGGAACAGAAAGGCTAAGAGAATACCCCTGCCTGTCTTAATGAGGTGGGACATTAGTGGTTTCCAGCCCCCAGACTCCACTAAAACATTCCAGCTTTCAGAATAAAATTTACACCATCAGTGCTCCTGGTTATTAGGTCTTTGGACTCAGATTGGAACTCCACATTAGCTCTCTTGGGTTGCTAGCTTGCTGTTAGCATATCTTGGGATTTATCAACCTCCATAATCACATGAATCAATTCCTTACAATAAATCTCTCAAAGTATGTAAAGAAATCAGTTGGGGTTCCACAGAGAAACAAAATTCACAAATAGGTAGACAGAGAAATGATAGGTAGATAGATAGATAGATAGATACTCTCTAATACTATATTTTGCATATCTCTATTGCAAAACTTTGGCATGGATTATCAGTAGTTTTTCACTACTGGAAGTAGAATCATTATTGTTCTAAATATCAGCATATTAAAAAGCCAATACCAAAAGCTCCATATTCAGTTTTGAAAATTCATCCTTAAAATTCAGTTTCTCTACACAAATTTTTTTAAATGATGGCTATTATCTTGATTTAATATATATATTATATATATTTATATATATTATATGTGTATGTGTGTGTGTGTGTGTGTGTGTGTGTGTGTGTGTGTATCCTTGCATAATTATTAAGGAAAATCTGTAAGTAAAAGTCTAAATGAGGTTTGAGGAATCAGGAGGAGTCATTAACAAATCCATTTGAAAAATAAATTAGGTTTTAGTGGGACACTAAAGTGATAACTGATACAATAGTCCATGGCAGATATTTAGGAGTCCACAACCAAGTGTCTGGTGATTGGCTTGGGACACACAGTGTCACAAATGGGAAGAGGTAGACATAGTATTGAGAAGAGCAAAGAAAAATTAAACCCGCTAGCTCTGATGCTTTATATGTCACCACAATTAATAAGCATTTCCTCAAGAGAACAAAGAACATTTGCAGGGCTAATGTAACCCTCAATTTTAGGATGGGGATTCTGGGAAATATATAATGGTATACCTAGTTGACAATAGAACAATCCAGTGAAGAAAGTGATAGATATATTTGAAAGATCGAAGCAATATAATTTTAATAAATTTAATGTGGAATAAAAGAGGAAACTGAGAATGAAGAATAATTCCAAAAATTGGTACTCCTATCAAATAAGTTGGCAAATTCTGTGGGAAGAGGTTTGAGAAGGAACAGGAGATAAATTTTAAAAATATTATGTTTGCAAAATGCATTATATATTCAATGGTAGGTGTCTTGTAAATATTTGGATTGATGAGTCTAAAATTTAGGAGAGACTGAGTTTTCAGCTTGGTATTGATCAACATTTTGGCAATATATAAAGATAGGAAAATAGGTAAGATTATTGATATTTATAAGTGTAGAAAGGATGAAGGCTGATATAATACATCACAAGGTTTGAGAGAAATAAGTATCTTACTAGAGCAAAGTAAGCTGAGAGCAATAAATCAAGTAATTAAGAGAAAAATCTGGAGAATATATTTGTCCTGGAAGTCAACAGAAGAATGAGTGACAAAGGAAATAGTTCTCTGGATTGATGAAAAGTTGTAAGAGTGACGTTTGTCACCTATTTCTTGTTTAAGGCCACATCCTGCTCCTGGCAATTATTCTTTACCACTCTTGGCTCCACATTTTGGTTGTACTTTTTTGTTGTTGTTGTAATAAATGTCTGGTCTTTACGACTCATTAGCCTTCTCAGCCTGCTTCTTGCCTGTAGAAGTGTGAGAGTTTGAATTGTTGTTTTTTAAAAAATGTGTTATTTTTTTTCCTTTCAATCCAAGCTGGTCAAATACCTTTTTGTGTATCAAATTATAATCTGCTCTGTTAAACAAAGTCCCACTGTCCTTTCTTTGCAAGACAGAATGTCCTCTACCAGCACCTGAGCAATATAGAGCTGTGGACTGAATCTTTAAGATTCTTAGATGTTCATTGTCTAGGTGAAAATAATATGTGTGTCCTAATGCCCTTCCTACTCTTAAATCGTTTTAAGATTTAAATAAAAGAAAAGATCTTACAGTTACATTTGCTGGTATCTTAACTCTTTTGTCTGCTTTACTGGTTGTATTCTGAATATTGAACATTTGTCCTAAATCCATTCCTTAAGTGATAACTTTTTCTTTTTATGATGGTTGTTTCAAATCTCTCTCTCTCCCTCTCTCCTCTCTCTCTTTCTTGGCAAAACTAAGGATGAGAAACTGTTTTCTTTCTGAACTAATAAAATTCTCATTTCTTTAGATTTCCTCTAAATTCTGCTTGAACACTGAAAGCTTTTTCTTAGCTCTTCTGTATCTTATTACGAGCAGTAAAATAAAATTCATTGTTATATTTAACTTCCAACTTGGAATTCTATCTAGTTATATCCTCTTGTTAATTAGCTGTTTTCTGTTTTCCATGTTACCACAGGTGACAGTTTCACTAAAATTTCTGCCACTACCTAATAAGGGACCCATTTTCTCCAGGATTACTCAAATCTCCCTGTAGGCCCTCACATTTTCCATCTGGCTCCAGGGTACCATACCGAATGCTAGATTACAGGGTTTTATTAAGGAGAATTTTACTTCCAAGATATATTATTTAGTGCTGTATTTGGGAAGTACACCTCACTTTAGTGAACAACAACAATCTTTCTGCCTCACTTGGCATTGACTTGGGTAATCAGTAGAATCTATCAGGCAGCTGGGCTGGGGGTGGGGTTGGTTTTCAGGATGTATTTACTTGCCTGCTGAGCCTCTCTCCCTCTCCCTATACTTGAAGCACTTCTTCCCACAGTATCTTCAGGAAGGGAGTTGAACGTCTCCCTTGGTAGTTTAGGAATCCTAGCAGCGGTGATACGGGTCACAAATCTTTTCATGAACTCATCTCAGAAGTTACAGAATGTCACTCCAACTATAGTGTATTTGTCAATTAGCTAAGTCCCTTAGGCCAACCCATAATCAAGGGAAGGAGAATTTGACTTCATTTCTAAATATGTGGGGTAGCAATTTTATGGTCTTTTTTAATCTACTTAAATTTCCCATTATTATTTTTTTAGCTTTGTCATACGGAATCTTTCCATAATTTTATCATCATTCAGCACTTGAATTTTTTTTAAATCCCTTGCTTAGTTTGCAAAAACCATCACTCTTCCAGTTTTCCTTATAGCAGTTTTCTATTTAATTTTATTTGTCCTCTTTATTATTTATCCCTTTTATTTGAACTTTTTTCATCCAAGTAAATACCATTATTTTAGATGGTGTTGACTTTTGATCTGACTATTCATCATTCTACTGCACATTTTCATTTGGTTAGTTTGAATGTATCTCCAACTCAGCATGTTCAACGTAGAAAATTCATTTATCCTGTGCCTTCTAAATAAGTTTCCTACTTTAGAAATACCATCCATAGAATTGCTCTTAAGAGAAGACATTATTTCCCCTCTGATTCCTTTTCCTCCCAATCTAAGTGACATTAAAGTTCTCCCATTCTTTTCTTTTTTATATTTTCCCTGAGTTAATCCACATTTTTCTCTTTACAGTGTCACGTTGCTATTTTAGGCCAATGTAATTTTTTGTCTGTGTTCTTGCTATCTCTTCCTAATTATTTTCTTATAACCAAGACTTAAATCCATCTAATTAATTTTTTCAAAATACACATTAAGCAAGTAATTTAAAATTCAAGTCAGATCAAGTTTTACTTACTTAAAAAATAGTAAATCCAAAAGGGTTCCCCCTTGCTTTTTGATGAAGTCCCAAAACTTTACTAGAGCTTATAGGGCCCTCAATAATATGTCTCTTGCTTATTTCTCCAGCTCGTTTTTTTTCTTTTCTTTTTTTGCATGTGACAAATTAACCCTACAAGTAATCTTTTATTCACACAAATCAAATGTTTTAGTTTCGTGAAGAACTCTATGTTTCCTTTTGTCCCACGCTCTGCTCAAAATGTTCTTTATACTGCTACTCCCACATCCCTCCATGATTCATTTATCTTGCCAATTTTCTTTCATTGTAAAGGGGTCACTTTCACAAGCCTGATGCAATGCCCCCAGGTGAATATTATGTACCCTCTCGTGTATTTGTATAATATGCCAAACATGATTACCAAAGCACTTTATCATACAAAAATTTAATTGAATTTTCCACTACATTATATGTTTCATAAGGGAAGGCATTTTTGTCTTTTATTTTCATCATGTTTTATCCGATTGTTAATTAATACTGAGTCATTTACTTAGTAGCCTCCCATGAAATGTTTTATGAATATGTGCATGAATGTGCATTTGAAGTGTGAACTTTCTGAATGAGGCGTGACATTTGTCCAGGTGATTCTAGCTTCCAACTCCAACTTCTTCAATTACTAGTCAATTTATTAGACTAAAGCAATTAATATGACTCTATAAAGTTCTGATTTCCCACCTGTAACATGGAGATGATGTCATCTCACAGGGTTGCAGTTCTTGGGGCAGAACACATTTTGCACACTTCTCATGTTTACCTGGAAGAGGGAGAATATCAAGTCCAATCTTGCTAGGAGAAGAAAGAACAGACAAGATACTTACAGGCTTCCTCTACGTCTTTTCTTACTCTTCTTGTTTTCCTCTTTGGATCTCCTTTATATATTAATAGCATTCACTCCCATTTGCTGATATAACCAATAGGCTTTTTTTTTAAATTTAGGTGTGATGTTGTCCAGCAGTGTTTGTTCCAGGAGGACAAGGTCATTATGCTCCAGGCTAACTTCTCTCTCTTTTATTTTAGTCAGCCTACCCCATAATTGTTTCCTAATATGCGCAAAGAAAGAAAAAGTTAATTTTTGCCTTTTATAACTAGAATAGTAATATATTTCCAATTATTTTGGTATCTGTTCATATTTTCAGTTTTATAAATTTATTCACAAATTCTAATTTAAAACTATGGTCTTCCTAGGTAACTTACATTTTTTATTTTTGCCAAAGTGAGTAGAATTCTTTTCAAACTACATATTATATTTTGTAAATGGCTATTATTTGTTTGATAAATCCTTTTGTTTTTGTGTGATTGGTCTTATATCCAGAAATGATGTATAATTTCTTATTTCCATTCTCTTTTGTGTAGATTTTCTATGTAGACAAATGTATTTCATAAATATTACTAAATTTAATTGGCTCATGAATTATTTATAATTTTTAACCATGTCAAGGGGTATAATTTTATGTTAATATATATTTTTATTTTTTATATTTTAGTATTCCAGCATGCTTTTTGAAAAGTCTTAAATAGTTCAGATCACATTTTCTCTTTCCTATCCACATAAACAATTTGTATAAACTATTAATGTTTTGGTAAAATTTTTTCCATATATATTATATATATTTAAATTATATATATGTTTTAATGATACATTGTTTTCATGTCATCAGAGGAAGGATGGACTATAGTTTAATTTAAAGGCTCTTAATCTTTAAAGTTTTTTCTTGTCATTCAAAAAATTGTCATATTCTTATAAGCTTTCAAAATTATTTGTGTAAAGGTGTCAGGACACTTGAAAAATAGAAACCATATGTGTATTTTTTTTTGCATTCAATTTTTTGATATTCTTTGTCAGTTTCTTCCTTACTTACTTTCACCTCCCTTCCTTTTCTTCTTGTTCATTTTTCTAGAACTGTGTCCAAAAGTAAAAATCACAGGTCTGTGCACTCAATTTCTGGAAACAGCCTGTGCAAAGACTGGGATCAGTAACTAGGTCAGGGGTACTCCGTAACTGACCACTGTTAAGGGAACTAGCTGAAAATCACATCTGCTGTTCTTGAAATATCAAGAAAGAGTCCAGGTAAAGTAGGTATTGAAGCAGGGAAATAAAGATTGTTAAATCAGGCTGTGTGACTGACATTTCTATGTTAGTCCTTCACTTATTCATTCTGTTCTTGGATTTTGCCAGGAAGAGATCTCTCTCTTAAAAACAAACAAACAAACAAAAACCACTGTAGGTGATATAGACCGGCTACAGTGAGTAGATATATTTAAATACAAGGACCGGCATGCACCCTAAATGACTTGGTTGAAAAATAAGGACTTATCAATAAGAGAATCTTAAAACAAAATCTTCAGAAAGCTTATTTATAACCATCTTCTCCAACTTTTTAGTCTTTATTCTTCATTTGTTTGTAAAGACTTTTTCACTAACAGAAGAGCCAAATTAAGTATTTGACACCAGGTAACACTGCCTGTTCAGTGCTTCTGACTCCAAGGAGAACTTTCTGGATGAGCATCTATACCTTTTAGGTACTACAAATATTTTAAAGCTGAAATTCAAATTGTCAATGCTTTCTTAGGTGCTTTTCAGTACTCAGGACTCTGGGATAAAAAGCAAGCAAACAAACAAACAAATAAAACTGAGCAACTACACATAAACAATAGGGCAATTTTTTAGTATTTCTAAAATATTATTATAATTAAGTTTATAAATCGACAATTTCCATGTTTGGAGCCTTTCAAAACTGTTTTCTTATTGTCTAAACTAAAGACCTCAGTTGAAGAATTTATCTACAGCCACTAGTATATTTTGCTTTGTTGTTTTAATTTTTTCTTATAGAATTTATTATTGTAGGACATAACCAAACAATGTTTACAAGGAAAACCTAAGACAAATGCTTTTGCCTTCAAAGACTGCTACTTACGGAAATTTGTGGGGGAAGTATTCTATGCAAAAGAGAGAAAAGGAAGCTTGCAGAGAATTTAGGGATGGAATAAATACTTATCTAGGTTGTTCTGTGGGGAGAAACTAACTCTCCTCTATCCTCAATGTTCTTCTGGTTGGTCTGGTAATCAAATACACATGAGACAGATTAGCAAGAAAAAATAACCAAATCTAATACATACTTGTGTATGGGAAGCCCACATACAAGAGAGGTTCAGAGAGAAAAAAGGTGATTGAGATATATAAAACATTCTGAGCTAGGGATGAGGTAATCTACACCTGAAGCTCCAACGATCATTGCAGGAAAACAGGAAGAATACACAAAAATTTGCCCTGCCCAATAGATAGTAGTTATAGGGGAGACTAAAATGTCTCTTGAGCTTGAAACTAAGGTTGTCATTAACTAAAAGTAATTTGCATATCACTAAGGCACATTTTGGGTGGCTTGTTCTGAACTTGCACGTTACAATAAAGGGAGAAGAAAAAAATATTTGGGGCACGTATGTGAGGCACCCTAAAAATAGGAATTATTTTCTGGAAGTCAGGTCTATTGTAGTACAAGCTTCCCCTACTAGGTGAGTGTTCTAAGAACACATCTGCATCAACGTGCCAGGTGGTGGTGGTGTGAGAGGCTGTGTTTGACTTTAGTGAATATTTTTTGGAGACTCTTTCAATACATTTGTCCATTTCATGTTGGGTGATTTACATGAACAATGTGTGGCACAACACACCTGCCCAATCTGTGCTGAGTGTTCAGCAGTTTTAGCCCCAAAATGGCATGACCCCCATGACCCACCCTCCCTATTCAACTGTTCTCACCCCAGTGACTTTTTTTGTTTTCCGAATGAAAAAAGTCCTCAGGTGGAAACATTTTGCCAATGTGGAAGAGGTGAAAAAAGAGATGGCTGAAGTACTAGAAGACATCAGAATTTATGAGTTTAAAAACTGTTTTGAGCAGTGGAAAAAGCATCTTGGTGGGTGTGTTGGATCAAAAAGAGAGTACTTTGAAGGTGGTAAGTTTAAACATGTAAGAATAAATACACAATATTTTATGAATAAATTTTTTTGGTTCCTTCCTCATGTAATTGGGAGATAAGTGGTGAAGATAACTGTCAACTGAAAAATAATATTGGAAAGAGGAGAAGTTGCAACCTAGTGCATACAGACTTAGCAAGCCACGTGCACACTCTCGTCTACATGCCAAGCCAGAGGGGTATTTATAAGAAGAGAAGAGAAATTATAACCATAGAGTTTTATTATAAACCTAAGAGTTCTTCCTGTAGGATTTGGCATGTAGGGTTCTAGTGATTATTTACTGTGACAACTTCCATAAGACCTAACTTCTGGTACAGACCCTCCTGACTAATAATGTTTGCTTAAAGTTCTAGTCTTTATCATAATATAAGGACCCTAGAAATGAATAAACATTCCACATTCTTGAGGGCAAAGGTGTGGATATAGGGGAGCAGATATTTTCACTGGACACCATGAAAATAATCTGAAGGATTGATACTCTGTGGGAAACATAGAAGACAACAAAAATTTGTACGCTATTGTTATACTGTGCACACTCCCTTTACTTTCTCTTGAAACAGTAGAATTCCCTGAAATCAGCTAGTGGGTCTGAACTGAGTGATGATATATCCATCAGCCTTTACCACTGTAATTGATACCTAAGATGAGGTGTTTTACTGAAAACACTACTTTATATGCTCTAATTTAGATTTGATTCCAGTATTCATCTTAATATTACTTTTCTTTTGCAAAAAGTAGTATTAAAATAATGAATTTACCTGAATACAATTGT
The DNA here is from genome assembly GCA_004026885.1 of Lyroderma lyra. NCBI lineage: Eukaryota > Metazoa > Chordata > Mammalia > Chiroptera > Megadermatidae > Lyroderma > Lyroderma lyra. The sequence continues at coordinate 41,867 of PVJL010003854.1, read as the reverse complement.
TTCCTGTATAGATGTATTATCTCACATATTACCTGAAACTCAGCTATTTTAACTCAAAATTTTATAACTTTATTTCCTTTTTTGCCAATTCCAGTCCTCTAAAATCATTTGTACACAGTACTTGCAAAAAAATAAGCCTCACTTATTTCCTGAAAATTCAGCTCCTGAAATTATCTTGCATCTCTTCATTTCCTACTTTAAAATTTTTCTTGTAAATAAACAATTTTAGGTACCTATTTTCTGAAATGATCAACTCTCAGTCTCTTCAAAAGACTTTATTGGAAGAGCAAAGGCTCAGAAAAAAAGTTGGAAATATCTGAAAAGTTCCCCAAGAGTGTCCCTCTTTTTTTCTTTTGTTTGTGGTAGTGTTGTAGAGGGTGGAACATTTGAGAGTTGGAGATGGGGATAGAAATTAGCAAAAAGAAACTGGTGATTCCAGGAGGAAGTTACACATAGAGTATGTGCTGATTTTTCTAAATACATGGAATAAAGGTTTAGGGAGTGTCAGTCACTAACTTTCATAAAGATGAAAATGGCAGTGAAGAGGTTCATGTGCCAGTTACTGGTCAGGTCATCTGTTGGTAGAAATACAAGTGAAAGACGACCTTTGTACACATATTGTGATGTCTAACAATTGAAATTAACACTCTATTTGAGAGAGGAATTAAAGAATTTAATCATGATTTGGGCACTTATTTTTAAGATTGTTATAATAAGCTCTTACATCCTTGAGTTTAATAACAAGTTAATAACATGAATTGTTAAAAATTTACATTAAATTGTTAACCTTATGGTGATCATTTCTTTAGGTATATAAATGTTGAACAATTATGGTGTACACCTATTGTATCTTAGCTATATTTTTAATAAAATATTTTTAAAATTTTACATTAAATTGATTGTTGAATTATAAAAGTTAATATATTTTGAAATATATTTTGCATAGTGCTATTGCTTCCAGGGAAGAATATTTGGATGAGCTTCAAGAACTTTGGGGGACTGCAAATATCTTATTGGCAAGAGAAAGTAGCTGAGTGTCCTGGCTTGGCCAACTTAAACTGCAATGAATCTGTTTGGGAAGATAGAAAACCCCTCTCTGAAATGTTGTGGACTCTGTCTCTATAGGATAGCATCTTGCTCATCATGCATCAGAGCCATGGACCTCAAAACATTTCTTAAATTCAAGTTTTTTAAATTTAGATATTATAGTTTTAAAAATATAATCCAGGTATTTAACTGAAACAGTCTACATGCTTTATTTTTATGAATACAACTATTAAAGCTGTTTGTAGGGATGACATGTGGTATGAAAATATTGGCTACATTTTTGTGAGCAATACTTAGAATGGATGTACTGCCCCTTTACTATTACCTCTATTTTTATGAAAATTTCCTGAAACTATGGTCTATTACAGAATATCACTAGTTTTATTTAAAAAGGGGAGTTGCTACTCAGCTGCAACGTAAAATGTTTTGCTTCATGAAGCAAGTTCAGGTTTAGAATCAAACTCATTAAAGATTTCAAGAGTGTATTGTGATAGCAAAGTAGAGGAGGAGAAATTGCCAGGTTTTACTGCTCAGAAAATTAGGGAGCAAGAATGATTGATGTAAGTCCCTACAGCCTTAAAAGATAAAACTAAGTTTGCATAAAACTAAGGTTATGCTGGTGGGTGAAAACAACAGGGAATGCTATTACAAACAGGTGAATAGACAAAGATATACAGCCCAATATCCCAATGCCATAGCAGTAGTTTCAAAAATATTTAACTCTTTTGTGGCTAAGATAATTCAAAATCCATTGTTCAAGAGCAATATCAAAGATGTTTGGGATATTATTTTTACTTAAAAGAAGAAATAAAGTTGAAGTAGATTCCTGACAGTATAATTTGGGTTGTGCCTTGCACATGAAAGGAATTTATCCAGTCAGAATTTTTTAAAAGGTAATACTTTGACCCTGCTCTAGATTTTGTAGTAGATACAGATAGGTTAGACAGAACTATGAGGAATTTCAATGCAGGGTAGGGTATCATATTTTATTCTAATAATTCAGTAAGTCCCAGATTGAAGCTTTTATACAGGAGAGAGTGAATCGAAGTAAATAAAAACTGAGTATTCATCTGGTCACGTGTGTGTGTGTGTGCGTGTGTGTGTGTGTGTGTGTGTGTGTAGGTGTGTGTGAACTAACCAGATAAATAAAGCAACCTAGTAGAATTAAAAAGGAGGATGGTTATCAGTTTAAATACAAATTGTTATAGCCAGGCCTTTAGAAGCAAACATGTACTGGCATCAACCTTTCTTGCAATTCCTTATCGTTGGTCAATAGACCCCCATGGGCCTTGTCATACATGATAGAAGTGACCAGTAGTGAAAAACACAAGGATACCTCTTGGGTATTGGCTCAATACCTGCCAGACATGAAACTTCAGTTGTTTTAAAGGTGAAGGTCATCAAGTAGTCCATCTCCACAATATCAACCCCATAGTGGTCAGGGTTTATGCCAGGCCTTACTCCTCTACTTGTACTTTTTCCAAAACTTCTCTAAATTGGAATACATTCATTATCATCATTTCACTTCCCCTAGGACCTCCTTGCACTCTTAAAAAACATTGAAGTCCCCAAGGATCTTTTATTTATGTAAATTTTACCTGCCAAATTCATTGTATTTAAAGTATTGCAACCATCTCTGTTATACATTGAGCACACAGGCTACTTACTGTCCTTTGTGGAAATGATGGCGAGTTACAGCTTCGCTGGCTCAGACATCAGCATTTGCCTGAAAATTTATTTTTCCAGGTGTTAGACTGGGATAACAAGGGTTCATAGGAGCAGAAATAAAAAAATTCAAACATCAGAGATTTCATAAAGTAGTAAATTAAATATTTTGAAAAAATACAAGCAAAACATCCTTTATGATGAACTAGAATGATTTGGGAAGTATTTGAGAATATGTGGAATATTCGTTGAATAGGTAATATTGGACCTAGAAAAATGCTATTAATATTTAAAAAATGTCTTTTTATGACTATTCTCATCTTTCAGGAGTAGCTTTGTCAACAGGTGTTTATAAATTTCTGTAAGTCTTCCCTTCCCAAATATTTTTTTTATCATACCTATAGACAAACGGTACTGCCACGGCTGCTATTAGCACTATTACTACTACGCACAATGAGCTTTTATTGTTTTCCCACTACCCACTACTCACTGTCACAGCTCTTATTACCTCCCTCAAACATGACAAAACACCTCTTCATTCCTTCTACGTAAAAAGCTGAATAATATGCCCAAGCACAGAGAACTAGCGAAGGTAAAGGTGGAGGGAGCCCTTTGCCTCTTCATTCCTCCTTCAGTCCTTCCATGCAGTTTATTAGAGGAACAAAATGTTAGTGTTCAAGTACATTTTAAAGAACTATCAAATATTTTCTTATTCAATAGTTTCAACTATTATGCTCATAAAATATTTGCTCCCATCAAAGTGAAGGGTTTCTGAGAGATTTAAATTAAACTTTTATAGGTAACCTTTATGAAATTTAAAAATATGGAGTGTTTATAATATCAGTCTGTGAATGACTTTTCGAGAAAAAAATAAGTAAATGTATTTCTGTATGTCTTTAAATTTCTGCTGGATTAATGTAAGCATCATCTAACTCCACAAAATTAGGAATTCCCAAATATGAGTGATACAGAATAATTCCTGTATTTACCAACTGTAGTATAAGTCCTGATATATATTTGGGTTTTGTTTTGTGTGTGTGTGTGTGTGTGTGTGTAATGCAAGCACCTATGTTTAAGCTTTGATTACTGAGATATCCATTTCAAAGAGGCATCCAGTTCAATGAGGTCTACTTAGAATAAACTCCTTGACAGTTACAGGAGTAGATAAATGCCAGGCTGTCCCCACCCACCTCCCCATCCCACTGAGGCTCTTTTATTTTGGAGATCTTGGTTGATCTCAATAACTAACCATTTGGGGTGCTTGTTTTGTGTTATTCTTTCCTCTTCCCACACTTTAAATTCTTGCTTTTAATTTTTTACATTATAAAGAACAAGCCATGAAAGTTAGGCTCCCATCTTTAACGTCAATAAAAGCAGAAACCAGGTGTGCTGTGTAATTTCAGGTCTTGTAAGTAATAAGCCTATATCTTTTCAGTTTCCTGATGCTTATTGCTGAAAGTTGTCTTGGAATCATAATAGGAACCAGAAGAGCCAGTCCAACCACAACATTGGTTATTGATAGGATGAGACTGGCTCAAAACACCAACCCTCTATGTTTCTGTCTTACTGATGTGTGGGTGATTTCACATCAAACATGTGGAAAATCAGCTATGGGTTTAGACATAGATCAAAAATAAAATCCATATGAAAATATATATTTATTTATTGAATTTGACTAAACTCTAATGTAAAAGTAATACAACTTTAGATTATTTTAGCCAATAAAATCATATATACTTTCTACCATATGATTAAATGTGAACAATAAAATTTGAATAATTTCTTTTTAAATATCAATGTTGAACCAATCAATATTATTTTGAGGAAAAAGAGGAACCATATCGATCCCAGGTATTTTCAGAAAGTTGACTCTTAGCCTTATATTTATTAAGAAAAGCATATGAACATGAGTTAGTGTTGCATGTATGCACTCCTAAAATTGAGGAAGGATATCTGCAATTAGGTCTTTGCAAGAAATAAAGAAATATATATATATTTTTAAATTATGACTTTATAGCCTTCAAACCTAACTTGGTTTTGGATTTAATTATGGTATTTTAGCCTTTCCCTTTATTTGAATCTTCATAGGAATCTTAGCAAAGTCCTACTGTGCATCAGGAAATCTTCCATTTAATCAGTCAGTATATCTTGAAAACTGGTTTTATATTAGTGTGAAGAATCTGAAACACAATTTTATTTTGTTTTAATGTAGAGATAACTATGTAAAGCTAATTTCATTCCAAGACAAGAAACACATTTTTTTCTGCTGCTGGAGACATTGACAAATGAAGCCATCCTCTCTAACTTTGCTTATAATGAGGGAGAGGGATGTCACAAGTCACAGGTTCATATTATAATACTTTTAAATAAAATTGTGTGAATAAAGACAGCAGTTATTCTAAAGGCACTTTTATAATTTCTGTAGGTGTATGTGTTCTCATCAAATTTTATTGCTCTGAATGATCTATGATTTTCTACTCCAACTTACAAATGGCTTGTTATGACTTTCTTAGAGTATGACTCCTGAATATCACATAAGATAATGCTTCTTATATTTATTTTGTGAGTAGGTTATTACACATAATTCAACACCATATTAAATCAAAACAATTTATGAAATTGTAATGATAAACCCTACATGTATAATTTATTACAATTAATGCAATTGACTAATATAAACATTAATACATTCATTACATCTCATATCTCTCACATTGGAAAGATGATGGTGTATATTTTTAAGATTTGACAATTTAGTTTATTTTTATTTTTTTCTCTCTCCTACCTAATAACTGTTTTCTTGAGGCTGCATGTTTACCTTGTTAATGTGATTAATTGCAAGAATGCTGACTTAAAAGAAATTGATTCAGCTCTCTGACATCTGGATGTTGGCAACTGGGCTGCAATTCTGAACTGCAATTTTTCTTCAGGTGCCATATAGATCAACCCTATGACTGGGTTTGAGATAACCATTGAAGAACAAACCAGACCCCGGGAGACATGCTTCAGGATGTCAGTCCTAAGGAGTGGTATGACTAACTCGCCCTTTCCTTTGTTCTGCCTCCTTTCGTGTAACCGTAACCGTAGAACTCCTTGACCATTCTAGGAATGGGGAAGGTAGCCTTTGAGACATCAGTCTTCAATCCTTCTAGAAAGCTGCATTTTAAATAAACCTACTTTTCTTTCCACCAACTTTGTCTCTCGATCATTGACTAATGAGATGCAAGAAACCGAACTTGAGTTTAGTAACATGTCTTTAGAAAATTTATTATATTTACAAACTCAACAAATATTAAAACTTACAAAAATAAAGTTGCTGTATCACATGATTTGAATATATTTTTAGTTAAGAAAATAGAGTTTACATGCATGGCTATTTTTTAACAAAATGTTTAGCCTTAAACAATTAAGTATAATTAATTCAAAATAGTACATTAATATATGATGCAATGTATTTATTTAAGAGTATCCTTTATATTGATAATCAGAGCAAAAATTATTGGTTGGTTCCAGGGCTGAGTGGGATTAAGTACAATTCTACATCATTCCTGTATTTCTTAGATCAAATATGAGTATGACCTCTCAAGAACTAAATAATTGAGACTATTTCTTATTTAGTCAATCAGTATGTTTTTATTGAATTATTGTATATATAAATCATCAATCAATGCCAAGGGTACATAGAAGTATTAATAAATAAAACATTCTTCCTAACTTAAAGTATTTGGCAATGCAATTAGGGAGACACAAACTTAATTCAACAGCTAACTATAACACAATAGGAAATCTGACAATTAAGTTTGCAAACTTGACACCGTGCACATACTTTGGCAGCACTGTACAAACAACTTGGTAAGGTGCCATAACCTTGGTATATCGGTGTCTCACAGCTGTATTCCTATCAACGTGTGGTGATGTCTTGCTTAGTGGAGTTCATTATTGTTGTTTCCTGCTTTTCTCTGCTATTGTGAGAATGTTAGAGCTTGAACTAGAGCAACAAACAACTTTAATTTTTTGTTAAACTTGACAAGAGTAGAAGTGAAATCAGGGACATGTTAGTCCAAGTTTACAGGAGTAATGCCATGAAAAAAATGGCAATGTACAAATGGATTGAATGGTTTTCTGAGGGGAGAGAAAATGTCACTGATGAAGAGAGGTCAGGATAACCAGTAACAAGCAGAACTGATAGAAACATTGCAAAAATTTGTTGAATTGTGCATCAAAATTGTGGGATGACTGTGAGAAACAGCAGACCAGGTAAATATCAATAGAGAAACAATTAGAAAAATCTTAACTAAAAATCTTGGCATGAGAAAAGTGCAAAAATAGTCCTAAAGGAGCTCACCAATGAACAAAAACGAAGGAGTGTCCAAGTTTGCGAAGACCTTTTGGAGAGGCAAGACATTTTTGGGTTGTGTTATCACTAGTGACAAAACATGAGCATACCCATATGACCCTGAAACAAAGGGTCACATTGCACAATGGAAGTCAGTCAATTCTCCATGACCAAAATAAGTTCCATCAGTCCAAATACAGAGTCAAAATAGTGTTGCTAACCTTTTTGATATTGCTGAATTGTTCATTATAAATTTGTACCAGCTGGAGAAATAGTCAACCAAGTTGACTATTTGGAAGTGCTGAAAAGGCGGCATGGAAAAGACGAAAACAACTTGAAGTTTTCACCAACTACTCATGGCTTCTGCATCACGACAATGCACCAGCTCACAGGGCGGTTTGTTAGGGAGTTTTTAGTCAGCACACAAATAACTGTGTTGGAACACCATTCCTACTCGCCTGATCTATTCCCCAACGTCTATTTTCTTTACCCAAAGTTAAAGGAAATATTAAAAGGAAGACATTTTGATGACATTCAGGACATCAAGAGTAATGCAATGACAGCTCTGATGGCCATTCCAGAAAAAGAGTTCCACTATTGCTTTGAAGGGTGGACGAGGCACTGGCCTTGGTGCATACCTTCCCAAGGGGAGTACTTCAAAGGCGACCATAGTGATAATTAGAAATGAGGTATGTAGCACTTTTTCTTGGATGAGTTTGCCAACTAAATTGTCAGACCTTGTATGTGAAATATAATATTGAAAGAAAAAAAATAACTCATGGACACAGTAAATAGTTTAGTGATTACCAAAGAATACGTGGGGAGGAGAGTGAGGAAGAAGTAGGGGATGTCAAATGTGTGGTGATGGAAAAAGAACTGACTCTTGGTGGTGAACCCACAATGAAACACATTGATGATATATTTTAAGATCATACACCTACAAAACTATGTAATTTTACTAACTAATGTCACCCCAATAAATTTAATTATTTAAAACAATCTGTGAAATTTGCAAGGCCAATTGTAAAGATGTGAAAACTAAGGCCATGAGAGGTGGAAGACCAAGTGCTTCTTAAACACAGTCTGGGGAATTCAATCCAGATATTTTGACTACTATTTTAATGTCTCCTTTTACCTCTTACAGATAGATTTAGCATTAAGATACTACATTCTGTTATTAAAGCAGCTTACCACCCATCTTTTCTATGTGATATAAAATCAGTTTAAGCCTCTCCAGGGGAGCTTTTAACCTGGAAAGGAAGGAAATGCCTCACAGGTGAAAGACAGCAGAACAATGTGACCTGCTGCTAATTTGCGGTGGTATTCATTTGGGTAGGATTTGACATTTCTCGGTATATGTATATTTGTGATTGATATTTCATTCTTTAAAGCATAGCCTTTAAAACAGCTGTTAAATGTCAAGTTATTAATTTACACATTGCAAATGTAATGTTAGCAAACCGATTTACATCTTTCCATATTCAACCCCAGGGATACCAGGCTTTTGAGATCAGCACATCATGAAAAAGATTACCCCAATCAGCATAACTTTAAAAATTGCTTCTCAACTTTCAGCTCTGCATATAGGCAAAGGAGTAATAAAGGTGTTCTGGTCCAGTCATAGGAGATGAAATTAAAACAGGAAAAGCTGCACTTTGCAAGGCAGGATGTCATGGTGAGGCACTTTTGTTTTTGAGACATTTTATAACTTGCAGGGGTAGGTGTGGGGCTTTAACTTCAATAGATTTCTGCTTAATATAGTAAAACTTTATCTTAAGAAAAAAGTTTCATTTTTAATAACATGTAAAATCTATTTTACAGGTTTTTTACCTAAAATATTTTCGTTGATCCTCCCCAGATTAGATGAATAACTATAACCATAAAAATGAGTAGAATGATCAAATCGTACCTCAAGCATGCATTTTTAAGATACATGATACATTTTCATAATAAACTTTTTGAGCAAATGCATAACTTAATTTCCAAATTCTATCGAAAATTGCGCTAGAGTTGAAACAATTTTTGATCATTCCCTTTTTTTGTTTCATTTTTTAGAAGGTTATATTACTTGGAGCATTAATTTTATATTAAACAAACTACTTAAATGAGGTTTATGATTCATTCATTAATATAGAAAAAAGATTGAAACAGATAAAGATTATTATCTTTTTATTAAAGATATTTCTACTTGCCTGACTTGCTGACATTTTAATAGGCCAAAGAAACAAAATTTTTATTCAGAAACATATTTGTTAGTATAACTGAAATATACTACTAACTCACTGAGAAATTTGAATCGCTATGGGAAAGCTAAATTTTGGGGCAAAACTAAATAAATAGAGAAAACAAGATTTTAATCTGTACTATGTGATGTAGAGTTTAACTGAATGATGTTCAATATCATTAAACAACAACAACAACAACCAAAAATCAAATACAGAAGTACCAGGTGACATTCTGTTAATCAATGTTCAATGGGTGCAGCCCAGCACTGTGGACCAGAACACTTGAAGGGTTCCCCTGATATTGATTGCTGATTTAAAACTTTGCTAGAAATTATATGTGAAGGATTCCCAGACCCTTCAGCCAACTCATCATCAGTTACTTCTGTGGCTGGGTCATGATAAGGTACTCCTGAGAAAAACTTCTTTGGATTCACCCTCAAGAAGATTCTCTCAGGTGATTCTCTCAGGTTTTCCTGATCACCCCAAATCACCGTAAAATGCCAACGTATTAAGATTTGGGCACATCTACTACAATAGCAAGAATGTCAGCACCCACAAAGACCCATTGGACCTGTTAGCTCCTCTTACCAAGTAGACGTAATAGCTTACCTGCAACAAAATGTAAGCCAAATGCCTCTACATGACACTAGCAGCTGCTTAACACATAAGGAAAAGTAACTAATTTAGACTATAGAGTCCTGTCTTTTCTTGAAAAGCTGAGTTTTGTAGGCGATATCTTGAGATCTGTACTCCTAGTAAGTAACTTATAATGTTATAGAGTGTATCAGTCCCTGAGTTCAGAGACTGAGTTGCAATGGAGTGAAAAACAGACAGCGTAATCTTGAAGAATTGCGTAGATGTGTAAGCCAAATTTAACCTTCAAATAGTGGTGGTAGGACTGAGAAATTGTTTCCTTACAGCTGCCGACCTGTCTGTCCCCTCCATGCCTTCCCCATGACATCCTAAGGCAAGAGCTGAGCGTGGAGGCCACGGGGGCATGGGATATCTAGGAGACAGAACTGACCCTCTCTCAGGGGTACTGTCCCTTCTTCACTCCTACACCTCACATCACCCTGTACGGCCCTGGAGGATGGCTGGTTAGTCAATGACGGGTAAGATTCCTCAAGGGAGGAGCAACCTAAGACAGACACAGTCACATAGGGGCCATCAGGAGAGAGCTTGGGCTCTACAGAGGTGAGGCCACAGACCCTCTCCCTCTGAGGTTAATCTCCTACCCACTGGCTGCCTTGTGTCCCATCCTGCTCTAATGATGACCTTATAGAACAACATCAGTCTTGTTTCCTTAGAGATGACTTGGATACTGAGTCAACCCCCGGGGGTGGTTTCAGTACATTGAGTTCTTGTGTATATGTGTAAAGGCACAATACCTGCTGGAACACAATGGGGACTTTCGGAAACAGTCTTATGGCATGATAATCACAGACCTTGAAAATAGTAAGATTTTTACTTCCTCATCCAAGCTTCACTTCCTCATTCTATCCATCAATGAAAGCTATGCATTAGCCCAGTTAGAGGCACCCAGCCCATGAAGCTGGGGCCCCTTGGCTCTGCTTGTAATATATTTTTGACTACTGTATTTCTTCACTTTGTGCTGCCCCTTCCATGTTCCTACCACTTGTGTCATGTTGGATATGACAAGAAATTACTAAACCAAACCTATAATAGAACTGGATATTTGGGAGTCACTCTTTGTTATTGTTGCCTCTTATTTTTCCATTACTTTCTATGTTAACTCTGGAGGCCCAGATGTTCTCAGATAATTCACATTGCCCTGACTATGGACAACAGTGGCTCCCTAGTTTAGAACTAGGCCATTGGTTGTACCAAAAGGAACTTGTTGCAAATGAGTGTTGTTAAACATTCTTAGACCTTGTTAGCAGAGCTGATTATTGCCGAGTGCTAACCTGATAATTCTGCTAATAGAAACCTTGTTCTACCCTGGTCTTTCCCACTTGAGTGGCTCCCCACAATCTTACTGGGTGGACCTTTTAAAAAGCTTGCTGCCCATTTCTTTTGGGTCCTCTACTGGTTAGAAAAAGTATACATGGCTCTCAAGTAGCTGGTTTTAACCCAGCATTACTGCCAATCTTGACCAGAACAGACATGACCTTAAACAAACAACTTGGCCAAGGCAGGTAACTTCTTAATCAGTTAAAATCATGGAGAATCCAGAGGATTTTGTACTAGTAGCCAATGAAGATAGAAAAATGACTCCTTTTAAAATTGATCCAGATTATTACTACTTTGGGGAACTGCCTAAACTATTAGATCTGCTACCATGGTCTACACCTATTTTGTTTGGCATGAATTTAATCAGAATTCCAAACAGACTGTTCATCTAAAACCAGACTATTTTATGTTCCCTATATTTTGGAATTATCCTAAAAAGCTCTACAGCCTAATTATTAACAAATGACAAGGTAGTCCTGGAGGAGAGGCCCCATACTGTGTATACTATAATGATATTTCTAGTGATAACTTTTGTGAGAAAGCATTCTCATTGTAGTTGATTCTAGATATTTTTGGTAAAACAATTAGACATTTTAATAAGAACTGACTTTGTTCTAAATTTCCCCTCATATATTAGCCAGTGAATTTATATATATACACACATGCATACACACACACACACACACACACACACATTCATTCATATGTAATTATTTATTCATCATTTATTAATCATTGGCTCTTTTTGGTCTCAGTGGGGTTTTGATATTATTGATAACTGGTCACTATCAGAAAAATCACATTCTATCAGGCAACACCTACTTAGATTAAACAAAAACATGCAAAAATGCCACTGTCTACACTTCCTTGGCTCTACATAAATAGATTATTCTGTCCTGTGGTGACTGTACTACCCTGGAAATATCCTACTTTAAAAATGGCAAAGTGCCTGCCCTATGAGATAGGTGACAAAAAGAGTTACCAAGCTTGATTCCATGTATATTATGAACAGTCTAAGGAAAGCATCTTCCTTAAAACTAAGACAGTCTTGGTGGACATTAGCTGCAATCTGACCTTCACTTGTTCATAAGAATTATGGAACCAGAGTTTGGGTTAAGAAACTTAGAAAATGCTGTTGAAAACAGCTCAGAAGCCACTGAATAATTTTTAAATTCCAGTTAAGATGCTAAATAATCCACAGCTTGTGTAGCAACTAAACAATGTTCTCGAGGTCCCAGGTTCTTTCTGTTTTTCCCCTCTGGGATTCTTATCATATTAGCTTTTGTCCTCATAGTTTCCTCAGTGAGTAGCAATGTGGCTTGTTGCTGCTCCAGACATTTCAGTCCCAATCAAAGGGTGGAAGTAAGGAGCAAAAATCTTTCTTCTTTGAGGACTCTGTTTTATTTGGAAAGAAAATCGTTCTCAAAATTCCCTCACAGATTTCTTCTTACATCTCATTAGAAGGCACTGGCTCTCAAGCAAGCTTGGGAAGTCAGGCAAAGGGGAATGGGGCTGGCAATACCTGGATAGGTCACATCGTTTCCCCTAATAAAATCAGGACTCTTTTAAGAAGGAAGAAGTGGGGAATGAATGGTTATTATATGCAACAAATCATGCCTGCCACATGTGAAACCTGAAGTTATTTGTTAGTCTATATAAAGAACGCATTCCAGATATTTTTCCTGTATTTGCATTATGTCTATAATATGGAAGTTCTCTCCTCTTATAGTGCTGAATAAACTGTGCGAACTGTTATATGTGTGTGTGTGTATTGACATGGTTAAGCTGGATGAGTAAAAATAAGGGATTAAATTTAAGGGAATATTACTATCTATTAATATCTGCCCCGCTGGATGCCTTAATCACAGTGGTATAAATTGAACCCTTAAAGAATACAATGTATGCCACAGCAACTCAGAGTTTTCTAAGACCTACTTACTTAAAATCATTGTGACTTCTCATAATCTTTGGCCAAAAATAGTAATGGCCAATAAGTTAGCTAACTAACATGTTTTTATATTTTAAGACATTTCTCAATTGGTGAAGTGATAGAAACATTAGGTAAGATCTTCCAAACACTAGATTAACTACAGCAACAATATAAAAGTCTTCTTATTTGAAGCACAATGGTATGATTACAGTTACATTTACTTACTATTTCTCAAGTACCAGGCAGTGTACCACATTCTTTACTTACCTGCAAACTTTTAAACCATCAGTTATTGCTATTTTATCTGTTTTACAGAATTAAAACTTCTAATGCAAGTCAGGTACCTTTCCTGAGGTTACAGAGGTAGAAACTATAAGGCTGGCATTGAAATAGTATTCCATTTTTTCCACCATATTCTAGAGTAGAAGCTCTGAAACCCCATCCTTCATCATCCTCATACTTATGAAAGAATTTCTCCATTGATAAGGGGTAAGATTTTTATGTTTACATCATTAACAGATGCTGCTATTTATTCAAAAGTGGCAAATTCTCTCATTTCTAGAGTGAATAAAAATTATAAAAATAATCCAAATTAGCTTACTCTCTCGTTCCACTTAAGTATATGGGTTGAGATAAAAAATATTCAACAATCTGCAGTGTGGTCTGACGTCAATTGGCTAATGAAACAGCAGAGCTGATAGGAAGACGTAGCATACATTTAGTGTATTTTTGCCAAAGAACTTTATAGATTGAACAAAATTAAGTTAAAGTATGTTAGCTCTCATGCTGGTAGTTCTAGGTGGCATTAACTGAAGTAGAAAGTCATTCTAACATTTCTCCTTTATCTATAAACCTTATAAAAATAAAAAAAAATCTCTGTCACAAATTGTAAGCAATACATGCATTTACAGGAAAAAGTAGTACAGACAGAAAATACAGTCATAATATAAAATAGCCATCTTTTCAGTGATAACTCTTCAACATTTGCTTTCGTTTCTTTTGTATTTATTTTTGCCCCAATATTACACACTTCATAATTATGTGTGATTTCCATTTTAAAAAATTATTTATATGATTTTTATTTAAATATTTCACAAAATATATTAGCAAAAATTATAGTTCTTGGTATGTTTTAAGAGCTTTACATATTTTAAATAATTTAAACCTCAAAACAATCTAATTGATTAGAAATAATTATTTCCTGAATTTTATGAACATAGGACATAAAACACAAATTCATTTTTCCATGCAAATTTTATTTCTCTTCATCTTTTAATTTGAATAAATCTTATGTTTATGTTTATTTTTATTTTTTGATTGGTTCCCTGGCCAGGAATCAAACCCAGGCTGTGGTGGTGAGAGTGCTGAAGCCTACTCACTGCATCACCAGGTAACCCCCTTTAAATCTTACTTTAGAATTAACTTTTGGTCAAGTAAGGTAACTTGATAACAAGTATTGTTTTCTACCTCTAATCTTTCATAACATCAACAGTAATTACCCAGAAAATAAGAAAATAAGAAACTTCAAAAAATTTGCTTGCATTTATGTAATACCAGTTTGTATGAAATTGTTAAATAAATTTAGTAAGCTTGCAGGATTCAAGATAAAAACAGCAAAAAAAAAAAAAAAAAAAAAAAAAAAAAAAAAAAAAAAAAAAAAAAAAAAAAAAAAAAAAAAAAAAAAAAAAAAAAAAAAAAAAAAAAAAAAGCAAATACTATTTCTATATGTGCAACAAACCTAGAAACCTAAATAGAGCAAAACCATTTAAATTGCATCGAATACCTAAGAATAAATTGTCAACATGTGTGAGACATTAAAGAAGACCTAAATAAGTGGGTGTACCACACTCTTCCTATTGTTCAGATGTCACCAATTGATTTATACGTTCATTGCAATCACAATAAAAATCCCAGCATGCTTGTCATGAATTTTCATAAGCCTTTTCTAATATTTTTATGGAAATATAAAAAGACAAAGAATTTTGAAAAATGAAGCTAAAAGAGTCTCTTTATCTCTACATACACATATACGTAAATCATATAGTAATAGTATTGGCTCAATCTTAGAAAAATAGACTTCTATGGATGAATGTCTTGAGGATAATATTAAGGCAAAGAAGTCACACATAAATGCATATGTGCTAATCTATGCTATTTAAATCCATGTGAAACTAATCTGTTTGAGCTAGCACAATTAAAAAACATGCTATACTAATCTATGATTGAACTAGTACAAAAGATTGAATTGTGAAATCAAACATGCTAATCTGAACTCTTACAGAAAATTAAGCTTTACTAATAAGTACAAGGAAGCAGGCAATCAATAGTCTCAGAAAAAGCCTGGAAAAGTCGAGAATATTGTGGTGGATCCCCAGGTTTATCTCTACATCAAACCGAGGCTGACCTAGGATAGCAGATGAGGCCTTATGGTGCGGTTTTGTGGTTTTACATCCACAGCAAAAGAAGATTTAGTCTGGGAAGCACCTCCGTTGTTTATCACTGTGTATGTGCCATTTTCTAGGGTGTCATGCTTCAACAACTCATAATTTATGGGCTTATTAACTATTCACAATTCTAAATCAGGGACATTGTTTTTAGGGCATTCCATTCCCCGAAGTTTAATATCATTTTAAAAAGATTATGTCCATAGTTGTAAATTAATTCAGTACAACTTTATGGTTTAAAATAAATATATTCCTTTCTGCTCCTCAGTTTCTTTGTATTCTACAAATTCTATGCATTCTCTAGACTGTTGTTAAATCCACCTTTATATGCATACTTCATTGATCAAAAAAATTTTTTGTGCTAGTAGTGAAAAAAATAGTATATGCAAGAGAAAAAAATTCTGTTAAGCCTAGCAAATGGGGTACAAGAAGAAAAAAATGTAATTTCTTCTTGGCTATATTAAATCAAATGGGTAAAATTATATAAAATACTCTTATAATTTCACACGTAATTAAACCAAGCTTTATATTTTTGTATGATTTGATACTTTATTTGCTACTGTATATTATCTATCAGGGAATTCAGTAATTTCTCTGTTTTTTCTTTAGAGACGTTAAATAAAATGTATTTTTCAATATTTTATTATTAAAGTATCCAGATAGGCCATGTACTATGTTTAAAAAACAAACAAACAAAAAAGATTAGGCTAGGTTGATTCTATTCTTTCCATTAGGGAATGACTTTCTGGTGATCAGAAGAGACATGGATTTTAATACCTCCCCCTCCAGTTGTGCCAGAATAAAGAATATTAGACCAGGAAGTGACAGAATAAAAACTTCTCAGGTTCTGGTAATATTCCTGAATGGCACGATGGTTATATGGTGTGTTAACTAGGTTAAAATCTATTAAACTGTGACTGTAAAATTTGTACACTTTTCTCTGTGTATTGTGCATTTTAATAGAAAAGTTCACTTCAAAAGTAGTTAGAAGTTTACTTAAAAATGACTGAGAAAATGTGAAAGCTGACTGAGGAGAAATAATAGTAATATATTATTAATATGAACAATAACCCAATATTATGGTGAAAATATAATAAAGTTTTCAAAAAATAATTAAATTATTGCAATAAATATAATTAAACACACAAATTCCATGTTTGTGATTCCTTTCTCATTATTTTAATTATAGCATTAACTTAATATTTTAATTTTTACCAATGATAATCTTTAAAATCAACTGTTTTTATTTACATTAATTTTGATTTTCTGTTAAAATTTTATTGTGATCACATTTCTGTTAACTTCTTTAAAAAGATTTAATTTGATCATTTTTATATGGTTTCTGAGAAATAAAGGTGTGAAATAATTTTGAAGTGTAAATTGATATCTAGGAAAAATGTTTGATTATTTTTGCTACAATTATAATTCAACACATTTCAAAATTGGGAATATATGCTATTTATAATTTTTGAATTATTTTTAAAGTTGGATCTTAATGAGGCATTTCTTCTTTTTGTTTCTGTTACATAGCCTGCAAATTAATATACATTAATATATAAGTCAATAAAATTAAGTAATTAATTAAAACCATAGAAATATGAGTAATGCTTTTTAAATTTTTTTACAAAATGATGAAGGGACTGTAGACTAGCAAATAGCAAACAGCTGTCATTTGACCAATATAGAAATTATACATTCATAGAGAATTTTAATATTATGAGAGATTTATTTTAGTGTGGTAAAACATGAGTACAACTCTCTACAGAAATGTAGAAAATAATTATTTGTAATTAGGCAAATTTCAATCTGCCTTTAGTGATCATTCAATTTATATATATATATATATATATATATATATATATATATATATACACACACACACACACACACACACATCTCTCTCTATATATATATATAAATGATTTTTCATATAGTGTCTGTACAACAGAAATTATTATTAAACTATATAGTTTTTAAAAAGTTAAATGAAATGTTAGAAACTAACATATTTGGGTTATTATTTTATGCAATATTTATTAAGTTATGTCAAGTTAATTCTCACAACAAGTTGGCATTAATAAACCCAATTTTCAGGATGAGAAAGTTATTGCATGGAAGATCACACAGAATTTAATGTTTTTAATGTATTGAAAAAGGTGTACTGCATAATCTGGTTAAATGAAATAAAAGTAAGATATCAGTTTGTAAACTATATGCATATATAGAAGTCTTTGAATATAGAATACCTAAATATTATTTTAAGAAGAGCAATGATGTATATTAATAATTAATGTATAGAGAATTATTGTATTCTAGTTATATACTATTTTAGATTAATGCAAATATTAGTTTAATAAATATATTTCCATCTCCTTACCATCTCTATTTGCCAAATATGCAATTTATTTCAAGTACTATAGTTCAAATTGTAATAATGATTGGTTTATATTTTGTTTTGATTTTTGGCATATAAAACAAATAATACAAATTCTTAAAATTAAAATCACTATTTCCTGGTAAATTACGTTTTTAAGTAGTTACCAGGATATATTTTTCTCAAAAATTTATAATTACCTAGTTTTATACAACAATGAAACACATTTATTAATAAATAAAAACACAAGACTGGTTGATGATTTGGATTACATTTTTCTGTGCATTCACACTAAGGTACTGCTGATAGAGTATTTAAGTCAATCTATGTATGTCTATAAATTATAAAATATTAATTCCTTATAAACATTTTATGTATTATAATTTTTTCAAATTATGTCACATATTTACTTATTCAATAAAAATTAGAAGTAGAGACAAATATATGGGGTCTTTTTTTTTTTGGCGGGGGTAGTTCCCTGACTGGGAATTGATCCCAGGCAGCAGCGTTGAGAGTGCTAAAGCTTAGCCACTACACCACCAGGGAGCCCCCCACAATGTTTTTTAATGTTAACGTAAAAGTCTTCACGTTGAAAAAAACAGTAGTCGCTGAAACAACAAACATCTGACAAGTCTTCTTAAGTATAAATTTAAATGGTAGGCAAGAATGAGATTTTGACAATTCCCATGAGGAACATTTATATATCACTTCTTTTAATTTTTAAGAAATTAATTTTATCATTGGATTTAAAACATGAGTAACCTTTATAATATATAAGTTGTGACCAATTACGACAAAGTTGGGAAAACAAAGATCACAGAAGCCTATTGTCTTCTTGATTTATTATTTTCCACACATAATAAGGTTCCTATGAATAATCCCTAAGTTTTTCTTGCATTAAATTTTCATGTAAAATGAACATTTAATAAAAACAATTTTTGGATGACATTCTTGATCTAGAATCATGTTTTATAGTTATTGATGTTATTAAAATGGTATAAGCAAATAACATTTTATAAAGAATATTGGGGATTATTAAACAAATATTTTATATTTAATACCTTGAAATATATTGTGCTAAGATTTTCAAAGGTTTATATCTGGGCAAAAGCAGTAAAGGTCATATTTCTTGTCCAAGTGAGTGTAAAATAAGGGAATAATGATTATTGGTCAAATTTTCACGCCTCTTTCCATGTCTACTTGCAAGATAGTTACATAATATAATAAAAAGGAAACCTGTGAACCAGGAGATTAAAGCTTCTGTTGTTCCCAAGTGTTTTTAAAACATGACTAAGGATTTGGTGTACATTGCTTAGGTGGGATAACATATCTGCTGTTCCTTTTTCTGACAAATGCCTCTGCCACAATAAGATATTTTATATTTAGAGACATCTCTGTTTTATTAGTTATTGGGAAATAGTGACAAATATTTGAGACAATATGATGAATGAAGAATAACAAGGTAAAGATTTTCTTATGTAAAACATGAATGTTAGTAAAATGCCTTATGGTTAGTTATATGTATTCCTGAAAACGCTTAATTAATTAATTCTTTGTTTTTCTTTTACTCTCTGGGCTGTCTTTGATTTGTTAAATTTTGCCAAGGAATTTTGCATGTGCATTTATATTTGAAACTGAGCTATGAATATTGTACTTTTTTCTCTTTGGTATTGTAGCTATTTTATTTTATAAACTAAATTTCCGTGCTTTTAAACAAGTTTGTGAATATATTAAAGGGATTTCTAATCTCTTACTAGCTGGATAAAAATCTTAATGTTACTTATGATTAATGTCTTATGTGTCTACTTTTTTAATTCATCATTTGTAATAATTTAAACTTCAAAGTTCAGTCTGTTTTGTTACTTTATATTTTTCTACCATGCTATTAATTCATAATAGATTTTCAAATGTTTTAATTAAATATAACTGAAAATGGATTCAGATACTTTGGCTACTCAAGATTTCCTTAAGTAACAAATAGAGATGAGAAGCATTTGCCACTTCCATAGCATCTTTCTCTATAATATTATCTTTCTTTGTGATTCTTTCCCTCCCAACCACAAGGTAATCCTATTCCCGTGGTGGTTGGCGTGATTCACCTTCTCCTCGGCATTGGTCTAAGGATCCCAGTTCTTGCTGGTTGTCTCAGTTTCTTGCCACGTGGATCTCCACAATATGGCATCTGGCCAAGTTGGCTTGTCTTCATTTATTCAAGAAATAATAAGTTCCATAATCCGTGCAAAGAAGTTTCAAGAAATCTGGCAACCACTGCTGAAAACCACTGCCTAAGATTAAGTGCATCAGGCAGCCTCGGAAAACTGAGATGGAAAGTGGAACAGAGCTGGGGAAAGGGAGTAGGACTGAGGGAGCTAGACAACGAAGAAGGGGCAAGTGTGACAGGGCAGTATGGAGATAGTATGTAATTCTGTCAATAGGTATCAGCCATACTCCCCAATATCCTTCATTAATAATAAAACTGATGACGTTTTCATTTATGCTTCTGACATTCAACTGGGCCCAAACTTGAGAGGCTAAACAATTTATTTGACCCTTGCAAAATCTTATTATTAATGATAATTCACTTACATAAAGTCAGATAGCTTCACAAAAATATTTAAAACTATAAAAATTAAGAAAAAAACTTTCTAGAGAATTTTAAAGAGGTTTCCCTTTTTCCCTCTTGCACATTAAATGTTCATATGGCGAGTTGGTCATCGCCGAAGGGACTTCTGTGGGTAAAGGAAAAGAATTGAGGCTAACGCATCCAAATAAAATTTTCTCTAGAATAGTTACAGTGCTGTTGAAGACCAGATTTACTATTCTAAGCATTAACAATGCATTTTTGATATAGGAATA
Source organism: Lyroderma lyra (assembly GCA_004026885.1). NCBI lineage: Eukaryota > Metazoa > Chordata > Mammalia > Chiroptera > Megadermatidae > Lyroderma > Lyroderma lyra. Next base: position 21,019 of record PVJL010003854.1, on the reverse strand, counting down.
AATATCTCTTTAAGAAATAATTGACACTTTAAGACTAAGCTAGTTGTTTAAAAAATATCCCCCTAGTAGCCACATGTCTTGCACAGAACAATTCAACATTTATAAGTATCAAGCTGCTCTTTCCCAGAGATACATAAATCATAATATTGCTACTGAAAATGTCCATTAAACTAAATGAGAGTGCAATTAGATTCCAAAAAAACATCTTAAGTACTCCAATTTGCTGTCAGGAGAAATTGTACATCCAAAATATGTTTATTAACTGTAGTGTGTTAAAACTTCTGATTTCAGGAATATTTACTACTACTTTTTAAGAATTCTCATGTCAAAAGACTTTCAAATGTAATTTCAAATATGTTACATTGTGTGTTATAAATATATGGATATATTCATAGGTTTATTTACATTTTTATTTTTTCATGCTTCAAATTAAAAACTTTATTTGAATCCACTAAATAAAATTTATATGGCAGTTTTGCTATTTTTTAGATATGTAACTGTACAAATTATATTTTCTATCTTGATTTTATAACATATGATTTTATTAGATAATTGGTCTTGGTTTTCTGACCTTGGTTATATATCTAAATTGCTGATTGAATTTAAAGACATGCTTGAATTCTAATTTCAGTGTTATTGTGAAAGCTTCACACCACAAACATCTCAATTTTTATATATCTGATTGAATTAAAAATATTTTAAATGAGAAAGCGGACTGAATGAAGGTAAGAGAAATCATCTGAGGGCAAAAGCAAGCTTGGAACGCTGATCAATGCAGATATGAGAGATCTGAATCTACAGTATATCACAGATATATCTATGAATGAGTGTAGCTTAGAATTTTAGTGCACAAGATGATTAAGGCTAAATTTGAAGAGTTAAAGACTGTATTTCAGAGACTATCACACAAAAAATAGGCACAATAGGAGAAACTTCATAAAATGCTTTATCTATTACATATTTAAATGCTTTTCTCAGATTTACCTCTCTGTAAACAAAAAATAAATTCCCTGAAAACCCTGAAAATATGGGATACTCCTCATACAAGCCAAAGTTCTTTTTCTGAGCTTTAGATTTTATCTTCTGCTTTTCTCTACAGAATCTACTGATTACTGTGTTTATAGTGTATTTCTTTTCATGTAATTGTGAATGTAAATACTATATAGTTAGCATCCTGCTCTTGATATTTATGGGAATACTGCCAATGATATAATAACACATTTGATGATTAATGTATGTTTCTGGAAGGAATTCTTTACAAGTAGAAGCAGTTTCCATTCATTTACACAGTTTTGATCATGTTTTCACCTTCAAAGCTATAAGCTGTTTTCACTTTGTCTATTATGATAAGCATAAAATGTCTCCAATAAGACTGACCTTTTTGTTCAAGTTTGTGAGAATATCTTAGTTCCATTTTTCCTCTAGCAAACATCCTCTATAATTGTATCCTATTGAACATTCATCACATTTTAGTTTCTGTCTTTATTTCATCATTGAGCATGCTTAATTTGTTAGATATCAAGTCCATTCTGATTTATTGGTATAATATTGACACAATCTGCCAGCAGTGATTTTGAAGGCAGACATCTTTCTGTTTGGTGGGACACACCAGCAAATGATCTGAACGTTTCTACCCTGGCCGTTTCCTTTGCTTTTTGAATGTAACAGCCAACAACCTTCTGCTTGTCACTCTCATACTCAAGGCCGTTCTTCCACTTCATCCTGCTCATCAGATCTCTGTCTTTGCTTGGGAAAAGACAGCTAATTTTATGCTTCTGGGCAAAATGAGGAGCAGGGAAAAGGCAAGCACACTCTGCAGGGCCAATTGTAGTTTTCTGACCAGGACACTGAAGGGAGGGTGTCCCAGCGTTTTCTTACTATTCTCCCCTCCTCCTGCCTCCCTCTTACCTCAGTTTCGAGAAGTTCTTCACAAGGCAGCCATAAATTACAGAGAGGTGGCTCTATTGCCGTGGCAGTCTACACAGAGAAACCAAAACCTAAGCTACAGCCAGGGTACTCAAGCCAAGAAAAAATTTAAAAAAAAATTGAAGAACAATGCGTCACAAATAGCCACTAGGCTTTCTCAAATAAGGCTACTGCTTAAACTATAGCCACTCAAATAATGTCTGTTTTGCTTTCATCTTCTCTATAAAAATCTGCCCCCTGGCTCCTGTGGTGGAGTGTGCTTAACCACGTCAGTTTTGTGTTGCCAAATTAAAATCGATGTTTGTTCAACTAAACTGTTATAAAGTTTAATGAGCGTTGGAATATCTTTAGTACCTTCAATACTTGCCTGTTTTGCTATGGTGCTTCTCACAGGTGTCCTGGACTATTGTTTTCTCTCCTGAACGAATACCACATGCTCTCTATATTTCAAATATCTTTATCATTTTTTCCATAGAAGATACTGCTTTTATTTTTTCCATTCTTCTCCAGACACCCCCACAGACAATTCTTCAGATTTGGATGAGGAACATTTTTCATCTCACATGTTTCTTATCTCTTCAGGGCTTCTATTTACAAAACATTAGTTTTTGTTTTTGTTTTTAGATACTTTTCATGTTTGTGTTTTGTTATTTTTTTCATTTAAGTAACAAATACCTGCCATTGGTATAAATAATTCTAGATCTTATTTTTGAAACCTTGATGTCCAAACATGATAGCAAGCTTCTTTTCTGAGCAATGCATTTAAAATAATCACCTTAGGAAATTTAAATATTTTATTCAAATACGTTCTTAAATATATAGTATATTTTATTACAAATCACAAGTACAATTTATTACAGAAAAAAATAAGAAATGCCAAAATACATTCCCAGCATTTGAGGGCAGAAATTACCATTTAGTTCCCTGATGTTGGTTTCATTTTGAGATTCAGTGATTCCAAGAGCCCCTGCAGCAAATGAAATTTTGTAATAGATAGCCTCCAGCTGTTATGGGTTTAGAACTTGGTACTTCATTAATTTAATTCTTCTGGGCACAATGCTATTCTATCTACTCCTTCCAAGATATCAAGCCTTTAACAAGTCACTTACCCACAAACACATATTTAACACTTATAAGTGGGATCACTTGCTGCTTAGGCCAGATCCAGTCATTTTAATTGTAGACTCTCAAAAGTCAACACTTTTCCACACTATTCCTTTCTTCTGAGTCAAAGTAAAATAACTGAAGAATAGGAGCAGAGTCTAATACGCTGAAATATGGATAAATACAGCATAAACTTATGTTATTATCATCAGTAGCAGGGTCAGGATTTACTTTTATTATCAGGGTTACTCTTATTTGTTTTCTCTTGTTCCCACAGCATTCTCCAACGCAGGCTCCTGCAGTGTTTTCACATATTACAAACAATTTAAGAATAATATGAAAGTGCTATTTAATGTCTTAGAAAGAAGAAGAAAGGTAAGGCCTTGGTTGACATACAGAAATTTGAATAGTTTAATATTTTTACTTTGAGATTTAACTAAATTTTATGTACACCTGACAAACTTAATCTCTTGGTATCCCCTGTATTCCAATCTTCAGAATATACCCTTTGCTGCCTCTAGATGTCAAAAGCCTATCAACTCTAATTTGACTGTAACCCCAAAGTATATCTCTTTTTTTTCTTTCTTACTTCTGATCTCATTTAACTCACATTACTTCATAACTATTAGGTATGAAAACAAATTAATTTTTTTAATGAAATCAAATGTGAAAAATGGCAAAGTGACTTAATTCTAGGAAAGATGTAGGCAAATATTGTCAACACAAATCAGTTGTATATTAAATTTTGAGCTTTGTGGGAAATGGATTTTTTTGGAGTGGTAGAAAGCTATCTTTTAAATTATGATATACTACCTGCTGCATGTGAAAGACGTAAACAAAAACTTTAGGGTATCACTTATCAAGACGAAAGAAGGTACAAATTTCATTAAATGTTTAATATTTTCCAAGAACATAAAAGGCGTATTTTTTTGGAGTGAAAGGAATAGGGAAAAGGGAAATGGAATAGAAATGAAAGACTTCAATTTTCCCTCTCTACACCCATCTTTAGTTCCATCGTTCCTATCACTATCATATGTTGTTTATTCCTTTCTGCGGGATAATGTAAATCTAAAAACTTAGGTTTGAACTGCATTTCTATTAATATATATGGTCTCATAGGCAAATGTATTTCAAATTACTAGAGAAGGCTTGAAAAGATTGTATTAGGAATTGCTAACTATATACATTGTATGCATTTCAATAAACATCATGTGTAATTGAGAAATATGTCTTTTTTTAAGGAGTGACATTTAATATGTTTAACATTCATGGTGACATTGATAATATTTAACACGTACGGAATGAGCACTGACCAACAGGTACTGCGAAGGGCTAAACAGGTGACTTTCAGATAAATGTGAGCCCTTTGTTTAGTCATCCTTTCTTTCACTCACTGATTGATCAAATGATTGTGCAATTTTGTGTCAGCTCAAAATATCACTTACAGATATTTATGCTTATAAATTGAAGTCATTTAATATACTAAGTTTACTAAGTTAATTTTTATTTCCTGTATGATATCTCAATTACTAACTTGCAATTCTCTTCCATTATTTGCAATACATGGCTAAAAAATTATTTTGAAACATTAAAAAATACATAGTACCATACATTAATTTATAAAATTTGTTCATTGGAAAATTTAGCAATTAATATTTGTAATTCAAGCAAAATGACTGTAAGGATAAAAAAAATTATGTCTCAGTTGGTAAATATATTTTCTTATATCTTGATGAAGTCATTTAATTTTCATAAGTCCTGAAGAAAATAAGCCTCCAAGCTAACGGTCCTAGCTCTGTTGGATTTAATGCAGACCTCTTTATCTAACTGTCATTAGAGTCACTGAATGTTTCGCTTTAGCTCATATTTTCCTAACAAAGCTTTTAAATGCTCGTACAAGAACCTATAAACTGAATTCAACAGTTAAAAGTCCCCATTTCCACTTGCTTAAAACTTCTGAGGAGGTCGAGTGAGCTAATGGAAAATTAAATAGGCCGAAAAAGGAAAACACGGGAGTTAAACGATCAGGTTCTCTTAGCTCCTTTCCTCTTGGCTACCTGCAGAACTAAACCGCTTTACAGCACGGACACTGAGGTTAGATCTGTGTTGTGAGAGTTTCAAAATGAAAAATGCTAGTTGTTTAAGTAAATTATTTACTTTAAAACAGCTACAAGTAACGTACACACTTAAAAACATTAAAATATTTATTTCAAGTAAAAAAATGTGTATCTATCCAAATATAATATTTATATTACTTGTATATACGTTATAAATGCAGTGCATGAGATGCGATATTCATTTACCCTTTAGCTACATATGGGTGAAATATATTAGAAAGATTTGCAGGAAGGTGGGGTATTGACAGTGAAATATTTTCATATCCTCAGGATGTATTTATAAGAGAAGAATACATTTACTTCAGTGTGATTTAAACTATTTCACTGACTGGCAGGAAATTTCTGGCGGACCACACCTGGTCTGCTAGTCCGTGGTTGAAAACCACTGATGTAAAATATATCCGTATTTACTTCCTTATATTTTTACACAGCCTTATTAGTATCTTGTGACAGTCCATTCTGGACTTTTCCTTGCACTCCCAATCATCCATGCAGATATCATCTATCTGAAAAGCAAGTATTGACTAGTATTTGACAGATTTTTACTGATGCAGCATTTGGGATTGACTCTCAGTAATGAAGTGAAAACAATGGGACTGGAGATTTGTCTAGGTAGTATTTCCAAAACAATGAATAAAGAAATAGATACAAATCTCCTTAAAAAGAGTTTAATTATTAAGAAGGAGAGAAGAAAATGGTTAATCTAATACATTGAAAGTTATAAAGTCATAAAAAATGATTTATCAGGAAAGTATTATCAGATTTTTCAAAAGGAAGAGATCCATTGAAATTTTTAGGTATTGGAAAAATCTGTTTGGTAAGTAAAAGTTCCATTAAAATTTATGACATCCAATATATATATTTAATAATAACTTATTATTAAAATAATATATCATATTGTTTAAATAATTGTAGTTTAATGAATATAAGTAAAATATGACACAATTTTCTTAAATACATCGTTGTTACTAAAGTATATATATATTTGGCTGGCTGACAATTCCATAACTAAGTTTCCTTCTGCAACTCCAATTTAAATTATTTTTGACACTATAATAATGTTTGCAAAGGATATGTAACTGTACAAGTAGAAACCTCTTGTATAAAAAAAACCTGTGCAGTTTTTGATATGTAATATTGAAATGATTATTATAAATCTGAACTACTCCTATTCCTAATTATTTCTATACTTTTTGAAATATGACTATAGTTATCATATATAGATGTAAATGTATATATGAATTAGAAATAAGAATTGAACAAAGTCCACTGGAGCACTCTGATCTAGAAGGTACATGGAGCACATTTTATGACCTTACCCCTTTCCGCTAAGTTTCAGTAATTCTTAAAGTATTTTAAATATTGGCAAATGCAGGACACTGTTTATAAATATAAATCACAGTGTTTGAGAAAAATAGAGCTGTAAAGAACCCACAAGAGATTAAAAGCAAGTGGAGGTTCATGAGGTAACACTATATTTAGATAGGATACAAAAACTTGTGAGACGGTGTTGTAGCAACTTAGCAGAAGCAGGAGGGAGCCCCACGCCAAATTTGGTTCAGATATTGAGACTGAAAATGCCACACACATACACATCAGGAAAATATTTGTTAATTAACATATTTGAATTCTCTGGGGACAGGAGGGCCAGTCTCTCAAGCAAGCTTTAAATGGACTCACTTTTTTTTATTGTGATTGGGGATCAGGACTGGGTGAGTGTTCCCCTATATAGGCAGGAGGTGGTATGGTTTGAATCTCCCACCTCACCAAAAAATGGAGCATTAATATTTTTATCCACTTGTCCAAATGTAGGGCAGAGGGTAAGATAGAAGTGTGAAGCTTAAAAGCTGTCAGCAATCACACCAAAAATAGGGTCAGCATCTTTTTACAAAGTTATTTCAGAGAAGTTTGAAGCAACAACACAGCACTTGGGGGCTGCTGATGTGATTAAGCTAGGTTTGCAATATGGAAATTGTTAGACTGCTAATTACTTTGCATTTCTCCTCTCACCTAAGAGCTGAAGGGCTGTGACTGTAAGGTGCTTAGCCAGGACAGACCATTTTCTGGGATAAAAAAAAGCAGTATGATGCTTTGGGAGGCTGATGATTACAGAAAGGTGTAGAACACCCTTAATGGAGACTGCCTGTTGGAGTAATCCACTCAAGTTCCAATTTCATTGGATCAAGCTAGGTACTCAGGTTCTGACAGTCACTTCTCAAATGCATCCCAAAGCAAAGATGCAGGCTTATTTTGAAATGCAGCTCAACTGCTGAGATGAACTCACAGGAAAGAATTATAGGTAAATGAAGTAACAACACCATGTCATGTCACACGAATGACTTACACGTGAAGATAATAGGTCAGAGAGACCAGAAAACAAAACTATTAGATTCTTATCTCATAGCATATATGAATATGTTCTATATGAATTAAGAATATAACTATAAAGCATAATTTTTAAATAATTCAGAGAAAAGTTAAAGGGAGTTTTATTACTTTAGAGTATATAAGTTTAAAGCCTACAAAAAGCATAAATCAAGATGGGAAAGAGGATAATTTCAACATGAAAAAGTTTAAATGTTTGAACAAAGGATACTTTTTAAAACTTAAAGAGAACTATCAGGATAAGAGTTGTTATGATTTTGTGCCATTTAACCATCTGACCCAATAATACACATTCATAAATACAAAAGCATAGGAAAATTTTTCTAACTGTCGTCGGGAATATCAAATTTCTTATAGTGTAATGTCCTCAGATTGAGGCACCACATTTACCTGGGATTTTTTTGTTTGCTTGCTTTTGTTTGTGTTGTTCGTTAATTTTGTTCTTTAGAGTCCACATATGAGTGAAATCACATTGCCTCTGTCGTTCTCTGTCTGACAGTCCACCCAGCACAAAACTCTTGAGGTTTGGAGTTCCCTGATGGTGTAGTGGCTTAAGGCTTTGCCGCTGGCATTGTCAGCACTGCGGCCTGGGTTCATTCCCAGTCAGGGAGCTACCCACATACCAAAAAGCAAAAAAAAAAAAACCTCTTGAGATCTATCTATACCTCTGCATATGGCAAGAACTCATTCCCTTCCATGGTCAAGCAACATTCTATTGTATATGTACCACCTCCACTTAGCCGTCAATGGACACCCAGGCTGCTTCTATGTCTTGGCAATTGTAAACAATGCATCCCCTCAAAGTAGCATTTTGAGTTTCTTCAGATAATACCAAGAAGTGGGATTACTGGATCTGCTTTTGTCTCTTCATAGCCTTTGTTTTAAAGTCATTTTGTCTGGTGTAAGTATTGCTACCCTAGCTTCTTTTTTATTGTTTCCATGAGATTTTGTAAGAAATTGATGTAAGTAGGTCATAGGGCTATATTTTTTCAGATTCCTCGACATACAAAATTTCTGGATTTTTTTGGTTTAAAGTGGTTTTTCTAGTAATTTTTTCCTTCTTTTAATTTATACAATTGAACTCATGTAGAATCAGAAATAAATACAAATTTACATACAATAAACAGAAATATGATTAGCCATCTCAGGTTTACTAATGGTATTATCATCTGAGAAATATTAGCATCAACTTCATTACTAATATAGCCCAATAAATAAACTTTTGAAAGTCAATGCACTGAAAATTTTGAAATTCCCTGTGATTGTGACCAATTACCACTTTATTAGAAATGCAATGCTATATCAATCAGAAAAAAGGGAATCTATTCCTCCTTTGCACCTGTACAATTTCCCCAGAAAAATGTAACAAGCTCCCACATCCTATCATAATTTCAGAGTTAATTTTTTGGACAATAATTAGGAGATAAGAGTTTTTAATGCAACAATGTTAGAGAAAAGGTAAGACAGGCAAGCATGCTGGGTATTGAAGTGAGTATGTGTAAGGAAAGGACAATAAAACTGGGAAAAATTAACTGTTGCTGAAGCTTAAATACCTTCATCCTCTTTTGAGGAGTAGAAGATTTGATTCCTACAGAATAAATCACAAACCACATTCTTAAGAAAAATAAGCAGAAATCCCAGATATTATAAAAAGCATAATATTCTTTCTTAACTTATCAGAACCTAATATAATTGAAAATCAACTGGTTAATGAACACTCGGTTAGCAGCTATCATCTATTTTGAAAGTAGTCAGGGTTTTGAAAACCTTCAGTTGAAAAAAAAATAATAAAATGAAACATGTAGTTTGCCTATTCAAGGTCAAAATAATAAAAAAATAAATTTTGTAATTTAAAAGAAATTTTACAGAAATCAGAGAGTATAAACATATCATTACAAAAATTACAATATAAGAGATAGAGAATGATTCTATAGTACATGCACTTTTTAATACCACTAAAATATAAGAAACCACCGTACTTTATAAAAGATGAAATAGCTTCAAAGAGGCACATTGAAATTAAAAATAAAAGAAAGAAAATTAAGAACAGAAGATATGTCCTTATAATATAATAAAACTTTAATTAGAAATAATATATTGCAGACATGGAATAGCAGAAAAATAGAATTAACATTGTGGAGAATGAAAACATGTTAGACATTTTTAAGAAATTAGAGAGAAAAGATTGATATATAGTATCAATAACAGTAATCTGTTTAAAATTATCATTTTCAAAAGTGAACCAGAAGACAATGAAGCAGAGCGAATAAGGATATAGTAGAAAATAATTTACTGGGATTGAAGAAATAGCTGGAAGTCATATTAGAAATTATTCCATTTGCCAGGCTATGTTAGTGAGCACCAAGATTAAACATATCTTGATGATATTTTTTGATTTATTAAGTAACAAAAAGGAAAAAATTGCAATACCAAAGTGACTTAGAAAATCAAGTTGATCTTCACTATCTGTAACACCTCGTATGTTCCAGAAATAATAACACAATCTATACAGATTTTTCCCTGCAATATATTAACTACTACTATTAAGCTTGTACATTCCAATGATTTTATATGCAATTTATCATTAATTCTTACATATTTTATTCCATTTAAAAAATAAACAACCTAAATGTAAGAAACATTGTATAATATTCCACGTTCACATAGCTAGTGAGGCATGAAGCAAGATTTTAAAATCATGGAAGTGCCATTTTAAATCTCATGCTCTTAAAATTTATGAATTAAAACTTTAGGAAGTTTGGATAGATATTAGTATCTAAAAATTAGTTGCAGAGCTATGAAAGTGAATGGCAGTTGAGAAAGCTCAGCCAAACCAAGTCAGAGATTAAATAGAATAAAAAGTGTAAAGGTTCTAAAGAGGCAGTGATTAAAGGATCATGGTGTGTACTCTACGTGTGTGTGTATTCATGCCTGTATTTCACTCATTATGCTAAGTAAGCAAACTGTAGACAACTGACGGATCTCAGTCACCATTAGACTTTATTAAGAGTTTACAGATTAAAGAGAGTTAACTCTGTTTCAGCTAATGAGCCATGAGTTACAAGGTTGTAAAGGTGATCATTGCTTATGAAACAGAGAACCTAATAAGTAAAGTACACACTAAAATATTTCATACAATATGATTTATATGATAAACATATATATTAACCAAGATTTATGATATCTGAAAGAATGATTAATGTTTTTCTATGAGAGTTTGGAAATGTTAAGAGGTAAAGGTGATATTTGACCCAAGTCTTAAAATAAAGTTGACCCTGTCCGGTTGTGTATGATTAGGGCCCCACACCATTCCAAATTACTTCTCTCAAAACCTTGGTCCTCCTAATAGTAGGCCTATTGAATAGGACCACTGTGTCTCTCCCACTACCTCACCTCAAACACCCTAATTATCAACCTCATTTGCACTCTCCCTGTAATTAATTATAATACATTTTTAATCTTTCTTTGTTCTCCTCAAACTTCATTTCCTCCTTCCTCTGTCAGTCTCAATAGATATAATTTCCTATATTGAAAATAATAGATAAACTTCAAAGATCTTATCTATCTATTAAATCCTTCAAATTTATCAGGATCTGTGCCTATGCTCTACTATCTTATCCTTTTAAAAATGCTTTTTATTCCTTATTAGAGAGCAAGTTCTTTACTGTGATGTAGATTTTATTTTCCATTTTCTTTGGTTATTTAAATTATTAATCATAGTTCTCTCATTTTCAACTCTACCTCTTGCTGCTTTATCTCATTAACATTTTAATATATTCAAATATGTCCCACGGTAAATGGAAAAATAGTCTTTTGGAATCTACTTGCCTTTATGCTACTACTTTATCTCTGACCAACCCATTCACATGAAAAACAAACAAAAACTCTCAGAAGCCTTCAATTAGGGTTTCTAATTTTTCATTTTACGTTTGATTTTTAATCCAGTCTAACTTGAATGTTACTAATCAATAGCAACTCTTACATCTGTGAAAGCACAATGATATTACTGGGTTGTTCCAAACTTTTGCAGGTACCTAACTTGACCTGCTGGCCTGCTGTGAAATCACTGTTAGGCTTTTAACATACAGCATATTTCATTGTTATCTCAGTCTTACCAGACAGTTTTAATTAAGAATGGCATGATGTAAAAAATATATATAGTTTATTTTTAAAACATACAATTTTAGAATAATACTTATTGATTTATTCCACACGTTTGAACTTCAGATAAAGAATTTCTATTAAATAACACCCAAGACCTTTCCCTTAATGTTTTAAAGACTTTTCTTTGTCACACATTTATACTTAGACAAATTTAATTAGATTTGGGGTTTGATCAGGATTGAACAATATAATACTCAATATGAATTATGGGATCCAACCTGTTGATTTTCTTTTTTTTATTTCTACCTTTTCTTTCAGGGAAAGAAGGGAGGAAGGGAGGGAGGAAGACAAAGAGCGGGGGAAAGTTGAGTGTCTATCACATTTTATACAAAAACATTACAAATTTTAGAGAAAACTTAGAAAATGCAGATAATCAACATATAGAAATTGTAAAATACCCAAAGCCCACTAACAACTAAGCATCTTATAATAGGTTGTGAAAATACTTGTTTTGCTGTTCAAGTAACTATTCTAACCAAATGGATAAGCTTAGATGAATCTCAAAGCGTATTTTGATGCCTTAAGATGTATGTAATTTCATAAAATTTTCAAGTAACTATTATTTAAATACAGGGTCTGGCACAAATAACATGTCTTTTTTATGAGCTGGTAATCTATAGCAAATCTTTTACTACAAAATCATAACCATGTAATTCTGAAACATAACAATACATACTCAAGCACCCTACATAACATTTTAGGGCACTACTTCTGTAGAACCCTGCAGTTTGTGTTTACATTTAAATATCTAAATATCCAATCAAATCAAGATTTAAACAAGAATATTCTGCATTAATGTGAATATTTTACCAAATTATAAATATTAAATAATTGATTAAAAATTGTGGTTCTGAAAATCTATTTATGGGTTTGAAGTGCCTTTCAACAGTTATATAATACTACTTTTATTTCATTTTTTCTTTTTTTATCTATACTTAGAATAACTTCAGTTTTTTAAAATTTAGTTTTAGTACTTACATTTAAACAAAATGTTGAGAAAGGTACTTATCAAACATTATAATAGGTATCATTTAGTTGTTATGTGTATGTATTATCTCATTTATAGTCCACATCAAACATTGTTTCTATTTTAGTGTATTTATTTTATAAATTAAAAGATGATTTAAGTGACTTACCTAACCTATTTAGTAGGAAGCAATGTTTTGAACTCAAGAGTTATTTAAATTAACCTTGTTTTAGGCACTGACCAAGTGAAATGTCCATCATCCCTGAGTTTCTCTCTTTGATAATATGCATGAGATTTAACTTGGTGAGTTTATTTAGTAATGGTATGATGTACCTATGGAAACAGAAGTTGTTTTTAAAGAGCAAATTGCTTTTTGTTTCTACTATTTTTCAAATTTGTGAATACATTACTTCCTTTTTCTAAGCAAATGCGTATGAAAAATTCCACCATCTACTATCAGTCTAAATTCACAAGTAATTTGTTTAATATCAATAGTAATTATGGTCATGAATGTCATCTTACAAATATACACACACCATCCTTATTTTTCCTGTTTCAATTATATCATATAGAACTTAGAGAAACAGTAGGCTAGAGGTTAATATTTGGTATCATTGTCTTTAAAAAAAGCATTACTTCCACAGTTACTTGCTATGTGAGCACTAGGAAATAAAAAATATGTGCTAAATAATGAAATCTTAAACAAGACAGTTATGTTTTAAAACCCCAGTTATTATGCTAATGTAATCTTTTGAGGTTGAAATAACTTATTCTACAAGTTTCCATCATAGGACTCCTAAGTATATTTGTTGAGTCTTGAGGAACTGAAAAATGTGTTAAAATCTCTTCAGAGGTTAAAGTCCTAGATCTTCAATACAAACCAAAATATCCATTCATAGTGGAATAGCACTTCCTACATTACAGTGAAAATTCTGGTGTGATGTTCTGTATCTGTTATAAAAAAAAAGTCAATTTAGGCCAAATTTAATGGCTAGTGTTGTGCATGGTATAATGTAGATATTCATTTTTTAAGCTGGACATTTATTTTTAAACTAAGACTTACAGGATATTATCTCTTCTCATTGTCATGAAAACCATTTCTAATATATAATGTCTGTCAGAAGTATCACCCATTTATGAGCTGACAATCTATACCAAATCTTTTATTACAAAATCATAATCATGTAATTCTGTGGCATAACAGTATTTTAACTACTTAAAAGAGGGCGTAACTTCTGCCAGACCCTGTATCTGGGGATTGCACACTGAATTAAATAACAAGGTTTGCCAGCTGTCTTCCCAAAGAAAATCTCATATTATTAATAATTGTATCTTGCATTTGGCACACAAACTTAAGGATATTGTATATGTTTTATGTACTATTGTAATATAATTAGGTAGAAATAATTTTTGAAATTATCGAGCAAGTCATTTTATGTTTTATAAAAGACATTTGTGAAAAATTCTCAAAACACTTTAGCTGGGAAGATATCTACATTAACTATTTTAAAAGAATGGGAAGAAGTCTGTGTTCTCTAACAAGTCTTATTCAACAATTGCCATTTAGATTTCTCTCCACTGACCTTAAATCATGTACAGATTAGCACTAATGAAGTTCACTAATTGAAAGAAATGTTAATTTGACATTATAATTCCCATTAACCTTTACTTTATTATTGATACTTTTTCACCAACTTCACCTGTTTTAAAATAGTGATAGATCTTGCCATAGAATTTACTAATTTATTGTTGCAATTATACCTATAATATGAAGATGATTCAGTCACACACTCCATGACCCCGTATATGAATTCATCTTAAATTTGTAAAAATATGGGGATGCTCACTTAATGATACCTAAATTTATAAGATAAAAAGATGGTATACTAGCCAAGATAAAACAAATGAAGCAAGAGAAATTATATATTTAAGATACACTTTTTTTAAATGCAATTTGATATTTTCAAATTTCAGAATATATATTAAATAAAATATTTCAAGTAAGTAGTTAAATATCAGTCACTAGTCTTTTAGCTCTTCAAAGAAAGATAAATTATTATTTATTTCTGCAAATTCAGGTCCTAGCACAGAGGTTTGTCCCAAGTAGATATTCAAATTGTTTAAAAACAATTTTAAAAAATTACACATATTGAATGACAAACCTTAAAAAAAATCTTTTCTTCTTTAATTTGAAAGTACCTTTTATATAGAGTATGTGACAATGTATATCTGATATCTCAATAAATTCAAATATGGAATGGGCGATCAATCTTGCTTATTTAAACCAATGTCCTTTACTATCTATTTCACTTACTAATAAAACAAATATAGGCGTAATATATATATAGTAAAGAAATATTGGTAATTTTGTAGCCTGAATATTTTTAGCATACCCAAAAAATAAAACCAGTTAACAAATATTTATTTAATTATTACTATGTTTCACATTCATTGCTATTTATTTATTTATTTACTTGGCAGCAGGTTGATGTGACTAGAAGTAGAAGAGAAAGAAAATTATAAGATAGAACCAGATTTGTTAATTCAACTTATGTGAGAAAAAATAGTGAGAAATGTCTTAAAAACTAACAAGAGAGAAATAAATAAATATACTACCTAATTAATTAAGCTTTATTGAAGTTTGAAGAGTAGACATGGTTAATATGACAAATGATATAAGAAAATTAAAGGAAGATAAATAAGGTGATTTTAATGTGTTCACAATGGACTTGGATGAACCTATAGAGTATATATTCTTTGGTCTATGTTAATCATAGAGTTATCAATTCTGGTGGTTTTGAAATTGTCAGAATGGGGGGAAAATGCTGTCTACTAGTGATATACTTAAAATATAAATATATAGCTATGCTGAAAAATGAATGCATTGAAAAAGATACATACTATGTTATTAGTGAGCATGAGGAGGATGGAATGGCTATAGAAATCTCAAATACCATTTATTCCTTTTGTTGCCTATCTCCTAAATTTCTTTAATAACTTGGAGGCGTAATTAGAACAGTACAAACAAATACACAGACTTTATCAAAACTAAAAATCGTTGTAAATCAGAAATACTACTAAGAGAAAGAAAAAGCAGAAAATATTTTTCCTTAAGTAAGATGTTCTGTCAATATTGCTAATAAAGAGCTCAGACTGCCAAAGCCAAATTTAAATCTCCACCTTCAGAAAAAAACAGTTGACCAATTCTTAAATGTTTCAAAAATCCCATGTTAATTTATTAGGCAAATTTCAACATCAACTGAGTTAAACCTCTTCTTTTCATATTAGTTCTTTTATAGAAAACTTTCCGCATATCACAGAGAGCCCAGCTATGATTTAGTAGCAGTATAGTGTGTATCCTCTTAGCTAGAGCAAACCACATGAGTCAAGGATTTCACTGATCCCAGAGATTAAATAATTATCAATTTTTACTGAAGAATAATTTCAGTTATATTTTTACTTAACTTTGTTCCACTAAAATACATGTAGCAGTTGAATAAATAAATAATTAAAAAATTATTTCTAGAAAGTGCTTCTAATAAATAAAACAAGTATGACTCAGGATATATTTGACATAATTTAGGACATTTGGCCAAACGAGAATTGAAAAAAGTAACTGTATTAAATGTTACTGGCCTAAAAGAAAGGGTGCCTCATTTGTTACTATAACATATTACTTAATATACAACTTCATATTTCCACTACTGTAGATTACGTGCCAATAAGCAGTGAAGTCATAGTTCAGCGTAAGCCCCCGGTAACACTCAGCCCAGAATAAAATAACTAGATCTGTCCTATGTCTTTGAACAAAGAATAGGCAAACTAATTAATAGGTTCCTTTATTAACACATTAATTTGTTCATTCATTCATTCAATATTCATTGAACTCATCAATGTACTGGATGGAGGAAAATATCTTATGAAACGATAGCATCTGTCTTAATGAACCTTATAATCAAATGTGTAAGGCATATATGAACTAAATGGATTCTGAAAGATATACAACAATATTAAATATTGTAAGTGCTATGAAGAGAAAAGTAGCCTAGTGTTGTATCTTCAGTTTTAAAATGTAGCCTCTTCTTCTTTTTGAAAATCCTAATCTTGAGTATTCAAATCAATCCATCCGAAGGAACCTGGGGACAGGTTATTTAGCTATGCTTTTATTTCTTCGACTTCCTAAGGTATGATTGTCATCAACAAAAGAAAAACCCAATTGAAAGTCCAAATAGTCTCAGATTCATATGTAAACAATTCTGGAAAGTTATTCTAAACTAGTTTATTTACTTTTCAATCTCCTAAGTGCAAACGTTTTATTGAATAAATAATTAGGTAAGAACAGAAGAAAACTAAGGGAGGAGCATTTGCTCTACAACCAGAATATTAGATGCATAGTAGTTAATTGTATGCAATGTCTTAGATGATTTCTATTAAGCACTAATTAAGGCAAGTTTAATGCTAGTTACAGGCTTTGAGACTACAATTACAAAGCCGAAATCACAAATGTGCTGAAATCGGATACCAGGGAAAGAAAGAAAGAAAGCCAAAATCTAACATAAAAAGTAGAGAAGTAAGAGATAGCAAACATTACATTACACAGCAGAAAATGTGACATTTAAAATGGTTAAAGAAGAGGTTATTGGTAGTTATATTATGGGAAAGATGGAGGTTAAATATTCCATTTTGAAATTGGAATGGTTGAGTTCAAAATTTCAAAAGTGTTCAATTTAGATTGATAATAAAATTTTTATAGGTTTTTACAAATTGAGCCCTTTTTCAGGATTACATCTTTTGAAGCTTTTGTGTTTTGAAGGTGTGTATTTTCAGCTAATTCTTATGCATTATGCCTTAGAAGAGAATTATATTATTCCTGTATTATACTTTGTATTCAAAAGAAGTATTTATTGAGCTTCATATATTATCATAATAAATATATATGTTCTTCATATATTAAAGTTTATTCATATTTAGGGAAAGGAGAGTCTTTAAAAATATTGGCTTTAAAGGTTAAAAAATAAACTAATGAATATTTGTTAAAATTATCCAGTGATAATTAACTAATTTTTACAGTTCTATTTTAATCATCTTGTTAACTTTCTGCAGCTGGTTATACCCTGGCTGTGATTTCAAAGTCTCACTCCCCTGGATCAGTGAAGCCATCTTCCTGATGATATAAAATAATTTGGAATTCAATCTCACAGTCAATTTAGGTTGGCTGTCCCCCATATTTGACACCTGTCTCACATGAATTTTATTTCTTGCTACTCTTGAAGAATACCTTTGGTATCATGGTTTCCTGCTGCACTTATGTAATTTATCTAGAAAGTTCAATTCTTCTGTAATCCTCTTTATTTTAAAGTTGTTTTACTTCTCTGTGGCATTCAAGCTGTTGACAGCTGCCTCCTTTTGAAAAATCTCTTTTTAAATAGATTCTATAAAGCCATTCTCTTCCTAGTCTACTAGGATGGCAATTCTCTTGTTGGAAATTTACTTTCCTCTAATGTTCTTTAAATGATTATTTAAAATTTTTTTCATGATTCTTTTACGTTTCATTCTTTACACACACTTAGCACAAGGCATAAATGCTTGCTTCTATTTGCCACAGATGTTCATATAATTCTCAAATCTAAAATAAGTGCTTAGAAATTTATCCTGAATTCCAGAATAAAATCTCATTCCTATTTACCTCTACTTAAATATACTAACACCATTTCCAATTTAGACAAATGTAAACCAAAATTTTCTTCAACATTGCTTGTATACATTTGAATGCACATCTTATTTTTAACTTAATACATTTTACTGCCAGGTCTGACAAGTTAAGTATTAGAAATTTCTTTAATAAGTATATCTTTCAAGCATTTAATTTTAATAATAAAATTTCCCTAAGTTTTTACAAAATTGAACCCTAGGATTACACCCCTTGAAGCTTTTGTATTTTGAAGATGAATATTTTCATCTAATTCTTGTGTATTATGCCTCAGAAGAATTATAGTCTTTCTCTATTAAATTATTTATTCAAAGCATTTGTTTTGAAATTAAATGGATTAAAATCGATTTAATTGCTCATTCTGTAAATGATTCATTTGTAGGTCTTTCATTTTTCTCTCTTCTCTTTAGTCCTTTAAAATTAATCAAGCTTGGACTTTTAATGTATCTCTCTGCTATTTTGTGTTTACATGCTTAGAACCCATATTGGTAGGATACAAAAATGCCAAGCTAGAAAAAGCAAAAGACCCAATTATTTAGTGATTTACAAGAATAGTATGTTTTTTTTTCTCTCTTACATTAAAACATCAAAGTGAGTGGCCCATAACTGCAAGTCAACATGATTCTTTTTGAAATATCATTTCATTGTTCCTTAAGATCCTTTATTAGTTACACCATTGGTATTTGATTACTTTTAACTTCACCCACTGAAAATGGAAAATAGACATGAAGAAAACACATGCTGAGTTGTAAGCCCAAATCCCCAAATTAGCAGACATTGCTTCTGTTCATATCATATTGACAATAACTTAATCATACAATCACACTGAATGCAAAGGAAGCCAAAAACATGTAATTAGGTGCACAGGTAGAAAAGGGGACACATTTTGGAATACAATTATTCATTTTTGCTATAAGGTGTGGTTTCAACCCCATCACTTTCATTCTTACTAAATCATACCAACACACTCTCAAACTCCAAAGTATTATCTATAACTCACAGGGTAAATCTCAATATTTTGCACATTCAACTAGCAATTTATGTTCATCTTTGCCTTCAAAGTGAGTGTAACACTATCTCTTTATGCTCTTGAATCCACATGCCAGAAATTGTGAACTATGTATAAGTATGATTCCATAAATGAGATTCTCTTTCGTTTTCTTCCTTCTCTTTCTCCTCTTCCTCCTTCTTTGTCCCCTCCTCTGCATTATTATAATTTATTTTTAGTTTTAATGGTAATCACCTCATTCTGAAATGTATCCTCCACCTTACATCATCTGAAATATTGTAAATATCTTGCAAGTTTTAACTGTTTTCTCAGGAGCTGCCACCTTTGTGGCTGCAACCGTGCTGTCAGTAATTAACAATGTGAATACTTCCCATGAGGACAGGATTAATGATGTCCAGGTGGACTACTGTGGCACCTGCCTGGCCACCTACTCATCGGATAGGTCTGTCTTTGATGTGCACAACAGAGGGAAGATCTTCATTGCAGACCTCAGGAATCATGAGGGTCCTTGAATGTCAAGTGACCTTGGCCCACCTCATGTATGGCAATATCCTGGCATCCTGCTCCTATGACTGGAATGTCATTATCTGGATGCAAAATAGTGCCTAGGAGAAGACACAGAGCACACGGGACATGACTCCTCAGTAAACTCTGTGTGCTGGGCCCCCATGACTATGGCTTGATCCTGGCTTCTGAGAGCTCAGATGGGGCCATCTCCATGCTGACCTACACTGGGGAGAGCCAATGAGAAGTGAAGATTAACAATGCTCACACTATTCATTGCAATTCCGTCAGCTGGACCCCTACTGTTGCACCTGAAAGCCTTATAGACCAGATTGGGGTCAGAAGCCCAACTAGGTCAATAAATTTCCTCAGGTGTCTGTGACAACTACGGAAAGAGGAGCAGAAGCTGGAAACACACAGTGATTGGGTTCAAGCCGTGGCCTGGCTTCTTGCCATTGGCCTACCCACCAGCAACATCCCCAGCAGCTCCCAGAGTGGTTGTGTGTTCATTTGGACCTGTGACAATGCCTCAAGCAATATGTGGATAAACTACTGCAGAAGTTCAATAGTGCTATGTGGCATGGGAGCTGGTCTATCACAGCCAACACCCTGGCTGTCTTGGGAGGAGATAATAAGGTGATCCTGTAGAAGAAGTCCATTGAAGGGCAATGGGTGTGCATCAGTGATGATAGAAAAGGCCACGGTTCTGTGTTCCTTTGGCCACAGCAGGCCAACAGAAGGAGCAATGACAAGATAGTCAGGGCCTGGCTCCCCTTCTGCCAACTCCAGGACTGCCCCTTTCTGGACCAACCAACCAAATAGCTAGGAGCAAGAGCTCACAAGTTCAACAGGGCAACTTTCCCTGGAGTAAGAAAAACTACAACCAGATTGATCATCTGCCTTAAATATGATTTGATATAGTTTATAATTTACTATCCAGATGAAAGCACTCTAGGTTATGAGGAAAAAACTACAAATAATCTTCAAATTTATTCTTTTAAAATATTTTTTGGTCATTTTTTTATCTACCTGTGGGTCCAGGCATTATTTTGGGGGAGGCGGGTATTTCAAAAGTAATTCACAAACACATTGCTTAAAAATAATACACACACACACACACACACACACACACA